>OX421333.1:17075163-17333569 GCA_949125395.1 Diaphora mendica
TTCAGTCAACTATTAACACACAATGCCATCTAGTCCCAAACTAAGCAGAGCATGTGTTATGGGTACTAGACAACTGATATAAGTACTTATATACTTTTTTCTTTGTTAATGCATACATGTTCTATATAGAAAATAGCTAAACTCCGAAACAAATATTTGTAGATCATACAAACATTTTGTTCGACCCGAACTCGAGACCGCACAGCAGTCGCATACGCTACCACTACGCCACACTGGGCGAACTTTTTTTTAAAGCTGGTGCTTCCCGTGTAGTCCCATGTCCATTTGGTTTTGTTGTAATTTGTGATATATTATCAATAAACTTTTTAACCGACTTCAAAAAAGGAGGGGGTTCTCAATTCGACCTTTTTTTTTTATGTTCTCGGATAACTTCGTCGTTTATGAACCGATTTCGATGATTATTTTTTAATGGAAAGCAGATATCCCAACGGTGGTACCATGATAAGGATACTAAGATCTGATGTTGACATCCAAGAGAAATCGAGTCGAACCTTGAAGTCGGTTTTTGGCTTAGTATTTCTTTTTATATTGTAATCTTTCTTCCAGTAACAAAACTACCACTTTTGCCACTGAGCATGCAGGTCTAAATGAATTTGTTACTACTAAACACAAGTCATGTGGGGCTGCGCAGGCGCCACGCGACGCTCCTCGAGCATGGAGTCATGGTCTGGTGGCGACCTCGCATTGACCTTGCGTCCGTTTCAAGGAATACCAGAGTCTGTAGGAAAGTTACAAACCACATACCGATGAAAACGACTGACGATTTTCTGGATTTAATTCTCTTAAACCGATAGCTGTACACATTCTATGTATAATAATGTATGTATTTACAAAAAAAAAAGTATGTATGTATTTGTATCAGTTGTCTAGTACCCATAACACAAGCTCTGCTTAGCTTGGGACTAGATGGCGTTGTGTGTTAGATGTGTGAAATATTTATTATTATTATTATTCTGTTAAGCTTGAGGTCTCGGGTTCGATTCCTGGGTCGGACCAAATGTTTGTATATTTGTTTCGGAGTTTGGGTGTTTTCTATTATAATATGTATATATTTACAAAAAAAAGTATACATGTATTTATATATCAGTTGTCTAGTACCCAAAACACAAGCTCTGCTTAGCTTGGGACTAGATGGCGTTGTGTGTTAAATGTACGGAATATTTATTTATTTATTAAATGTATCTGATAGTCCAATGGTTAGTGATCTTGACTTGCTATGGCAGAGGTTATGGGATCGATTCCACCTAGGACAAATATTATGTTGTATTGTGTATCAATTGGTTTTATGTCTGAGTGTAATTTATATATACAAATAAATAAAATTGGAGTGTTTGTTTGTAATATTAAAATAACCGCTTTTTACTAAATGTATATGTATGTATATGTATACACGGTACATACACCAAATTAACATTTTTACAATTTTTGTCCGTCTGTCTGTTCGTTCCGGCTAATCTCTGGAACGGCTGGACGGATTTTGACGGGACTTTCACTGATAGGTAGCTGTTGATATAAGGAGTAACTTACGCTTTTTTTCTAGCTTCGCCTCGCGGCGTTGCCCGTGGTTATTGTTTATTGTCATAACCTATCGTCCTATAATATGAATTTCGAAATATATGAGTATGTTTATTAGCAATCTGGGTATTATAGGTAGTATATTCTACTTCCAATTTAGGATCTGACTTTTTGTAAATGTCTACATATTATACATAGAAAACACTCAAATTCCCAAATAAATATTTGCAGATCATACAAACATTTGGTCCGACCCGGGAATCGAACCCGAGACCTCAAGCACAGCAGTCGCATACGCTACCACTGTGCCACCGAGGCAGTTACTAGCTAGTAGGTACTATGATTAAAATTATTGATATAAAATTCATAAATTAACTATTCCGAATTTCTTACAGAATAAGCTTTCAAATCCTGCTCTGTTGTACTTCAGTCAAATCCGACCCTGTTTGAATATACCTCGGAATGTCGCTTCACAAATGTCAATCAGATTTTGACAGCCATGTAATTATGTCACTAAAATATCACTCTAGTTTGACGTTTCCGAATTTCACGCTTTGACTTGATCTGTTATATGGTAATGGTCCAGGATCCCCGGAACAAATGTTACAAGTTATTACTATCAAACTAATTTTTCGTGAGTAACTTCATTTTAGAGGGGGACCTTACAAAAATTTTCGTTTGTGGTAGCTAACAGGGGTAGCAGGGACAAAAAACTTTTGAGCGCAGGGCCGGGATAACTTACCACGCAATTAGTAGGACAATGTGGCTGTTAAATTATATAAATATTAACTAACATTATTACATAATGGAAACAAATATTTGTCCTACAAAATGTATTGTTTGATCCTTCCAACATATATCGCTAACGAGGTCATCAAAAATGATACTGACTAGCTGATTTTTTAACAGTTGCTTAGTTAATATTTATATAATTTAACAGACACATTGTTCTACAAATTGCTTGGTACGTTATCCCGGTCCTACGCTCAAAAGTTTTTTTTTCCTGCTAGCCCTGTTAGCTACCACAATCGAAAATCTTTGTAAGGTGAAAGGTGGGCCCCTCATGAAAATGAAGCCACTCAAATCAGCTTGATAGTAAAAACTTGTAAAAAAAACCGGGGATCCCGGACTATAATGCTTCACTATGATGGCACTGCAGTAATAAGTATAGGTTTTTGTTCCGTACAACGATTTTCCGGTGTTGTCTTTCCTTTCTACGTTCGTAATATCGTGTTGTTGCAATTAGTAAATGTAAAAGTATCTGGGATCTGGGTATTCTTTGTGTACGTTTGTGTCTGTACCGTGACACCGGATAATTTATGTTACAGGGGTTGTCTTTTTAAAAAAGAAAGAAAAGAATGTGTGGCACTCGGGGACTACCGCGGTAAAGCTATTGCATAGCATTTTTTATCAAGTTATGCAATTATATTTATTTATTTATTTTTTATTTATGCAGTATTTTTTTTTCTTTGAAGATGTATACTTACGGGGCGCACATGCGGTAAGTGTGGCATTATAAATATATGATAGAAACCTATACACCTATATACTTTCTCACAAACAGCTGCTTACGTATTCGTCCGATTTCGGAGCAGCTCGCCACGATCCGTGCGAGCTTCGGGTGTTAGGTTTTATTATCGTTACGGAATTTCTTGATTCGGTCGTCGCGTTCAAAGCCCGCGATAAAAGCTATGCAATAGCTTAAAAAGGATCAAATTCGATTGCAACATCGGGTAACCCAAAAAAAAGATTGCCTACGTCATTTTGACTTTACAAAAGAGAAAAAAAAACTGTATTTTATTTTACATCGTTAATCTAGTCTAGTATGTAATTTTATAAAACCACAAAAGTTAGAATTCCTCGTGCAAGAATCTTGTGTGCGTCATGTTGATTGACATTAACATTAATAAGTCTTGATCATTACGCTATTGTCTATGATAAAATTTTAAATGAAAATGTACCTATATGTAAAATCTCGTGTTACGTATTATTAGGTCATACAATAAAATCTTAAATTGCATGACTACATTACATGGTTATATATATATACACGCACAAATCTGGTAACTTATATAACTTTTATTTTAAGACGTAAAACATAATATACATGACATCATGAATTCATGACGAATTGTGATAAAACGTTTTCATTATTCTTTGATTTTCCACCCTTCTTTCCACCTTTTCTTTTTTTTATGGAATGGGGGAAAACGAGCAGACGTATCGCCTGATGGTAAACGATTACCGCCGCCAATGGACACCCGCAACATCAGAGGCGTCATAAGTGCATTGCCGTCTTTTGGGCATGGGGAGGGGTATGGGCCTCCGGCATCCTCACTCACTCGGTGAAACACAGCGCAAGCGCTGTTTCACACTGGTTTTCTGTGAGGCCGTGGTATCACTTCCACCCAGGTAAATGCCAATTGAACCCAAGACTTAGTAGTCAGGCCACCATTATACCGACCTGACAGTCAGTTCAAAAAGGAATAAATAAATCAAATCTGTCTATATATTTCAATGATGACGCAACTCGAAGTAACTTGTGTTCAGAACTTGTGATTGCACGTTTGGCCTAGTGGTTTGGCAGTCACCACGCCGTTTCCTACTTCGCCAAGTGTCGCGGGTTCAAATCCCACATAGGACAACACTTTGTGTGATCCACAAATTGTTGTTCTGAGTCTGGGTGTTCTTTGTGTCCGTTTCATGTATGTTTGTAAAGTCCCTCGCCACACAGGATTTATTCCTAGTGCGGGAGTTGTCTTATAAAAAAAAAAAAAGAAGAAGCTGGCAAATTATGACCATGAGAAGTCCACAATAATTTCAAGCGATAAAGGATATAACTTGAAATATAAAAATTATGTTCCGTGGCTCAAAATGTAATGTTACGGTACTTGGCAGAGAGAAAGTCCACCTTTACAAGATGGTACCAAAATTAAAGGAGGTTTTTTATTGGAGATCATTATTTTTTTGGTGTATAAAATGTGTAATTGCAATTGTCAGGGTTGCCAATTTTGGAGGTTTACTTACTAAAAAAGTTTGGGAGACAAAAGTGTGATATCTGTTTTTTTTTGTATTTCACAATATTTTTAGTAACTTTTTTTACCTATGAGCTTGCCAAAGTGACTACTCTGTCTGATGCAAAGTATGAGTAGAATCGATATATAGTATAATAATAATAGTAACAATACTCACGTGAATGCAGACAATGCAGCATGGTGACCCACGCTATGGCGGCCTATTGAGATGCTTCTGATCATTGGGCCTCCGGTGTCGCACTCACCAACAAAACGCACGAATACTCCCACTTTAGCCGGCCCGTGCCGTGCTGAAATCAGCGTGGCTTTAAAATCTAACTACCTTGTAAAAACTTTTTGTGGTGAACTTTTTACTACAGAGGGTTGTACTACTGTTTTATTAACGGCTACCCCTGTAATGTTTTATCGCATGGTGGCATCACATCACTTGTTGTCGAATACGTGGCTCAGACGTGCGGGTTCCGCTGCAATTTTGGAACTTTGTAAGGTACACCTGCCAGAATAAATGAGCCCTAACAACTTGCGGCTTTATTAGCTACTAGCTTAGTGCGCGTTGGTTATCGCGGTACAGAGTAGACTTCGTCGTTCCTAAAGAATCCCCATGCCAAATTTCATTGAAATTGATAGTTACTTTCAAATTTATAATATTACTATGGATGTAGAATAAGGAGACTCGATCTGACAAGGTTTTTAAACGGCACACTTGTTTGTTATTTCCCTGCGAAATTTCGCTCGTGGCACTTACTAAAACTTAACCTTTGACAGTCGATCTAAAGCCAAAGCAGGAAGACCCCATAACGGAACATGGTGTGATTGAAGTCAATCCAACTTAGCATAGCCTTGAAAAAGTATCAAATCGCGGGTGTATCAAAACCAAAAAGCTTATTTAACAGACAACTGACTGGACTTAGGTACTCTTTGAGACTAATACTGCACGGCTGGTCTAGAGGTTCAGGCGGTCGCCACGCCGCTTGCCAATTCGCCAAGTGTTGTGGGTTCAAATCCTACATGGGACAACACTTTGTGTGATCCACAAATTATTGTTCTGTCTGTCTGTTCTATCCAGTCTGGGTATTCATAGTGTCCATTTCATGTTTGTCTGTTACTGTTTTATTCCTCTCCCTTCAAGCGCCTTTCCCTTTCATAGAACGTTAAAGGAAGTCCTATTCGTCAACCCTTTTACCAGTTCGTAACCAAAATCTATATCAACAAAATATATCTGTGACTTATGGTCGTTGCACACTCTCAGCACATAAAGTAAAACAGCATAGGTAATTGTAAGAAATATTAACCGATCGTGTTATGGGAAACGATCGGCATTGTTTCATTGGAAAGTGTATTGGTGTTACCAGCTAACTTTCAATGTGAACCGGTGTTGCCATGTCGCTAATAATGTACACATATTGCTTTGAAACTCATGTGCTTCAATGAATACATTGTTTGTTCATTTCTAGATGTTGTTAGTAGGTATTCCGGTGTTTGTGAGGAATGCTTCGTAATCATCCATTGACAGATATGCTTTTCTTGGAAACTTTTGTGTATATATATTATACCGTTATGAGACTCCTCAAGATGGTAGAGCCACGCTAGTTTTAGCACGAACGGGCCGGCTTGACCGGGCCGGTACTACCCTCTCACAGGAGATCAACGTAAAATGACAGCATTCGTGCTGTGGTGTGTTCGTTGGTTAGTGCGAAAACGGAGGCCCAATGATGCAGAAGCATCTCAATAAGCCGTCATAGTCTGTGCCGCCATGCTGCATTGTTGCATTATCTGCATTCGCAATGAATATGATGACCACCAATCTTAGATTCTGCTCATACTTTCTATCAAGCAGAGTAGAGGCACTTTGGTACGTGCATACGTAATAACAAAATATCCAGTAGTTGATTAATACGGGCTCTTGATGATATGCGGTTATCTATCTTCTATATATATAAAAGAGTAAGGTGACTGACTGACTGACATACCCAGAGATCAACGCACAGCCCAAACCGCTGAAGCTAGAATTCTGAAATTTTGCATGTAGGTTCTTTATATAACGTAAGTGAGCACTAAGAAAGGAATTTTTGTAATTCCACCCCTAAGGCAATAAATCAGGGGATGAAAGTCTGCGAGAGCGAAGCCGCGTGTAAAAGCTAGTCACGTTAATGATTTAAGTCTCCAAAGCTCACCACATCGGTATAATGACAATATCTACACATATATCACGAACTATCGTTTAATCACAAACCAGACCGAACCTGTACTATGAGAACTAGCTTTCCACGACTTCCCTCATGTGATTACTGCTTATTTCGTGTTTCCAACGTTGTAAATCACGCACTTCTAAGAGTCCACACACTTACTTACTTCACCATCTTAAGAGTTAATTTTATAAAAATCTTTCTCAATTTCTGTTTTGAACATCAGCTATCAAAATTTAAAGTATTTAATTCAAGCGGTTTAAATGGTTGCGTTGGTGAATCAGTTTCTCAGGACAATTGTACTAAAGAACTAGAACAAATAATGTGTAAGTGAATTACTGTTGTGTGTTTATCTGATTTATCTGAATGTTTTATGTCTACTGCTCCGCTCCATAGAATGGTACCTTGATGTTATTATAACCCATGGCCTTTCGTAGTAAATATTCTGTTTAAGGTCAAAAGAATCACGCAATTGAATTAGAAGCGGAGATTCTTTGCAATTCTATTAACATTTATTGCAGCTTTTTGACCCCTAAGCGTCGTAGCGTAATATTAAACAGCAAGTAACCTTTTTTTAACACAAAACAATGTAGTTAAATTTGAGTTGCTGCTTCAAAGATAAACAAACAGACACGCTTTAGCTCTATTATAGGTATAAATTTAGATATCAGATCTAATGAAGGAGGTATTTAGAAGTTGGGACCAATAGATTGGTCTACGGGTTCGGTTTCTACTCAGTGTTAAATTCATTTTTACTTAATTAGTTTACTTGTTCCATATTTTGAATTTACATAATTAATTTTTGTCTTGCGGTTTAACTCTATGGTTAACTATACGTGTGTATTTAGCAATAAATTGCTCCACCTTTCTATCTAGAATAGTACAAGCCGTAGTTAATTTTAATCTAGGTATCTCTAATTTAAACCACAAATATCAACAAACTTAAAAAACAATCAAACATACAAATGTTGAAGCTGTTTATCAAAACCCCAAAACATACACCAAAAACAAAAACCATGCAGAGAGAAAATCCTCAATTTAAAGAAGCCTTGTGTATTGTCCACCGAACAACACGAACCTACGTACTTATACGTCATATGGGGACTCAAATATACAGGAAGTTATGAATGTGTGTGCAGCTGAAATCACGTGTGTGCGTGCGATGCGTCATGCACGATCAAGTTTAAAGCGCATAGGGCTGTCATTTATATTGTAATGTTTTTTTTAAATATTATTTGTAATTACCGATATAGCAACTGATATATAATAAGTAATGCTCAATATCAAAATGGTGAGGCCATTTCATTATTACATCAGTTCAAAAAATAGAAAAAAAAATCTGATCAAACTGGATAGTGGAATGAATCTGGATAGAAAAACAGACCCTCTGTTACATTTTTGGACAGGCAACGCTGTAGCAAAAATATTAAGATAATAATCTATCCTATACATTTTGATATATAGGATAGATTATCATCTTAATATTTTTAACCTTAGGATCGATTAAAATCCATCCTAAGGTTGCTTGGAAGAGATTGCTTTTGGCAATAAGACAGCCCTTTACACACTACATCTTACATGTTATGTACTCTCCTGTGTCTCTCTGGTGAGCAAATACTTAAAGAGTTTTCTATCTATTAATTTATGTTATCCTTATTTTACACTGTGTTCCAATCTCTGCACTAATCTGCTTCTAGAACCTATTCTACGTGATTCTCTTGTTTCGTTGTACTATACCGACTTTTCTAGAATAGCACATTGCTTACTTCTTCTTCCATAATATTGGCAAACATTATCAATGTCACGCGCTATAAACCACAGGTTAAAACCCTGTAATATTTATGGTAGTGTGTGGGTTTGTATATTCCTACAAGTAATGATCTTAAGATTTAATTTTATGAGTTTAATTGAATCTATGACATTACAATCTGTCATTGTATTATGCGAAATCAAGATAACATTGAATGCTAGTTGTCCGTAAATTTAAATAATGTATTATGTTATTTATTTTACATAAGTAGATAACTATGCGAACGGCGTACGTTTAGAACGCATTATTGACCTTTACGATTTTTTTATAGAAATCACATTTTTCTAAATATTACTAACATATATCATCATCAGCCCATTGCATTCCCGCTACACATAGGCCCTTTTGTTTTTAATGTGTGGAAATCCCCACGGGCCGTCACCCCACCGGGGATTGCGGCGCGGCCGCGGGCGGTGTGTCGGAATCGAACCGACTAAAACCACACGGTGTGCCACTCTGCGCCTGAGAAGGGATCCGGGAACTGCTGATATTAACACATCCGGACCGCTATACATAGGTCTCTCCCAAGGAACCTTGGTCCGGTCTTTTGCTTTCTGCAAACAGTCGATGCCATCCCTCCTATCCAAATATGCACCTATAAATAATTTATTAATAGTGTTAGTCAAACCAACTTGTCAATTTTTGTGTATTGTTTGGGAACCTCTATCCATCATCATTATTACCCATCACGTCCCGACTAAAATATTATTCAAAAAATATTATTCAGAAAAATATTAATAAAACAACAGTGATTTCCAATAATCATATGGATGCCAACCCTAACGAAACTTCACACTCCACTTGCGCATGCACAAATTGATCGCTCATCCTCCTTCCCTTTCACTCTCTTCACTTTCTCTATTACCGTCTCTGTTCCACCTAACTGTGGAGTGAACAGTTAGACGCCGTGATCGACGCTCGCGAGGCTGAGTTTAAATGCCTTTTGGGGGGTGATTAAAAACAATAGCAGGTATTAATGGCTTATGTTACATGTGCATGACTGGTTCGTTGGAGTATTAAATTGGATCTACGGATCTGATAACTCTATAAACATAGCTCTTATTATATCTTATATATTAGCTGACCCATGCCACGCTACCTCGTTTACGACTACTATTGCCCGTAGCGTAATAATTTTCCCTTGTAACATTCTTCATTGGTGCTCCGCTCCTATTAGCCTTAGCGTGATGATATATAGCCTATAACCTTCCTCGATAAATGGGCTATCTAACACTAAAATAAATTTTCAAATCGGACCAGTTGTTCCTGAGATTAGCGCGTTCAAACAAACAAACTCTTCAGCTTTATATATTAAGTATATAAGTATAGATATAGATATGAGCCAGCGAAAATGACTCTACCTACTGGAAAGCATGAGCAGAATCCAAGAGTGGTGGTCACCATAATCATTACTAATGCAGACAATGCAGCATGATGACCCACACTGTGGCGGCCTATTGAGCTGCTTCTGCATCATTGGGCCTCCTGTCTCCCTCACTCACTAACGTAACACGACAGCTCGAATGGTCTATGCAAGGATAGTACCGAATACCGATCGAGCTGGCCGGATTTTTTTTTATATATGTACTTTAGCTCACCTTTTAAATACAATAATTAATTACAATCTTTACTAAATTAATACACTTGTTACTCTGCTAAAAAGGAAGACACGAATGCCCGTCCCACGGGTTCGTGAGCCCCTTTCTTAACAATCCCAAGCTCCGCCCTTGGAGCCATGTGCCATGTAGCAACCACTTGACATTTTATGAGCATTACTCCAACAAATCATTCACATAATACAGTCTTATAGAACCTGACACCTTATGAGAACTATTCTGATGAATCATTTATACGGTAATAATAATGATACCAATAATTGTTTTTAAACTTTCGCGACTATACAAATTATTCGAGTATAAATCGGGACTTAAATGCGATATTATCTACAAGGTACAATACCTTTTTTGATATCCCGAGGTTTCGACCGAATTGAACCGATCGTGGTCACGGGTAGACTGGTGAGAGCTTAGCGACGCCTCCGTGAAGTGCGAGTTTCACCAACTACCCGCACTTGGTCTTCTTTACATAGACATTTACCTCGACATACCACACTCACGACGTCCGCTGAGTCTTGTCGAGCAACATGTATTCGCTGACAATTGCATTTGCTGATGACAGGATTCCAAGATGTTGACAAGCGGTACCCATATTATCTGTTGAAACGTCGGGAAACCAAAAAGGTATTGTAGATATTATCGCGATTAAGTCCCGATTTACAGTCGAATAATATGTTGCCAATAGTATCCCTAATAGCAATACTTATACTTATACTAATAAGCTAATATTCTCAATACGTCACCACAGGAATAATTACTTGGATTAAATGGACTAAAAATATCAGCAGTGTTGCATTGAACATAATTCGATTTACGAGTAAACTAATTACTAATAAATGATTGTAGTTCAATGTCTTAGTTGAAAGGTTTCATTGTGCCAGTTTTATTCAATTATAGTGGATTTCAAGTTTAAAATGGCGGTTGAAGCCTTACGAATGTACAGAGTAGACAATTATATTAGAGAATAGAAACTCTACACCACATTGTTCTGTGGACTACACTATAATGTCAGGCTGTATTCTTGACTTCCTGTTACAGTTTGTGTTACCTGTTTCTTTTAACGAAATAATCTCATAACTTCAAACATCTCCCATACGAACCAAACATATATTTGCTACTAGTTTTTGCTCGCGGCTCCGCCCGCGTGTATAACGGTTATCGCGATAAATAGTACCCTATGTGTTATTCTGATGTATTAGCTATATTACTGTAAAGTTTCATCCAAATCCGTTCAGTAGTTATTGTGTGAAAGAGTAACAAACATACACACTCACAAACTTTCGCCTTTTTATATCAGTGTGATTAGTAAGATGGGTGGGAATTGATTGATTGTACGGTTGGCCTAGTGGTATAAGCAGTCGTCACGTCGCTTTCTACTGCGCTAAGTGTTATGGGTTCAAATCCCACATAGGACAACACTGTGATCCACAAATTGAAAAAAATATTGAACCCATCTTCCTCTACAGGACAACACGTGCTGGCCTTAGAAGTCACCGCTTCAGAGTGGTAGACATACAATCTCGTACTCATCGCTTCGGTTCGTCCTTTCTGTGCCGAGCGGTCAAAACCTGGAACTTCCACTTCCAGCGCACGTGTTTCCCTCCCACTATGGTCCCGGGTCCTTCAAGCGGGCCGTAAAAAAGCATCTCACTAGGCGGCCATAGTGTGGGTCACCATGCTGTAATGTCCTTATTCGCATTGAGGATGGTGATCACCACTTTTGGAATCTGCTCATGCTTTCCATCAGGCAGGAGTCATTTTGGCGCAGCTACAACATAAAAAAACCGGCTGAGGGGATTTCCGCACGGAAAATAAAAAGTACTGATGAATAATTTAATGAAAAGGATATATTTGTCTCAGAATATCTAACATATTCTGAGACAAATATGTCCTTTTCAACAAAAACGGTTCAGGAAAATACGATCATTTATCAATGAAGGAAGCACTACTAAACGGAATAACTTGACCAGAATAATGGACGCAAGGAAAATCTAAAGGAAAATTAGTATTACCTTGAAGACGATTTCCTCTTCAATGCGCGTAATAAAGCCTCTATGCTGTCAAAATTGAAGGAGCATATTTTATCCGGCTAGTAATCAGGTAACCGGATATTTGTTTTTGGGTAACCTTACTGGGTATTACCTTACTTTAACTGCTGCCAATCCTAATCCATGTCATAATCCCTCGTGTATATTAATTAGTGGCTTATGTGACTTAAAAACAGGAGAAAATTTGCTTTTAAGTATATGCTTGGTATGTTATAATTTATTTTTACCCGACGACTACGGCAAAGTCAAAGGAGGGTTATGATCTTGACAGGCTATGTATGTATGTTCATTTGTTCCCTCATAGCTCCTTAACTACTTATTAGAACTGGACAAGTGAGGTATCGTTAGAAGCGTCTTGATCGTCCACTGGTTATAAGCTATATGACGTGCCATTGTATCTAATGTGGCGCCATCTAGCCGACATAAAGTACTGTATTTTTAAAATTTGAGATATATATGCCGTGTTTACTATCATTCAAAGGGGTGTTACTTGTACATTTAAAAAATGTATATATTATTAGCATTTTCTCGTGATTTTGTCCAATTTATTCGATAATTGTGATATTTTAATGGTACCTATTTGAAATATAGTTTGCAGAGAAATTAATATTATAGAGGCACCAAAACATTTTAAATAAAAAAGTAAAAACTAAAACCCAACTACGTTTTTTTATTGATAAACTTAAGTCCTGCATTATGAACAACTCCTTTTTCACGGGGGAATTTACAAACATACGTGAACTAGACACAAAGATCACCTAGACTCAGAACAACAATTTGTAAATCGCACAAAGGAGTGTCCCATATAGAGTTGAACCGACAACACTCAGTGCAGTAGAAAACGGCGTGGCGACCGCTTTAGCCACTAAGCCATTCGTGCAAAGTATTGTATGTAAGTCGTAGAACAACACGGTAGGGAGTAGCAATACGCAGGAGTTCTCCTCTGTCAAAGTATAAGCCCAAATGGGCCTACGCGTTACACTGTTATGATACAGTTCTTTTTTTTTTACAAGAGGCCGAGACCACTCCCACATTAGGAATATACATTTTGTGTCGCGGGGACTTTACAGACATACATAAAACGGACACAATTAACACCCAGACTCAGAACAACCATTCGTGGATTACACAAAGTGTTGTCCCATAAGGGTTTGAACCCACAACACTTGGCGAATTGGCAAGTGGTATGGCGACCGCCTAAACCATTAGGCCAACCGTGCAGTCATGCTAGGCATTTATGTGTGTGTGAAATTCCTGAATGTTTTGTTTTAATTGTTTTGTAGTATTGTATTAACAGGCAATTGTTTTGTATTCCTACTACATAAAAACACTAAAAGCAGTACAAGTAGACATCCATAAATATTTACATCGACCGGGAATCGAACTGGTGACCTCCAGCGCACGTAACAAGGTCACCGCACTCGACCTTGAGAGCGTTATCAGTGACGTCATCACCTTGTACAGCTATGGCGGTGATAATGACAAAATTTTAAGCGCTAATTATGTACAGTTTTATTGTTATACTTGCTAGAATATTGTTTGAAACTATAATGGCGACGTCAGTGTGAATAAGTGTTAATATATTTTTATGGTGCTAGTGTTCGCCCAGGCAGCGGTCGAGATTCGATCATAATTCATTTACTTCTTAGGCGCGTTGAGCGCTTTTTGAGTAAATAAAAATCATGGAATTCGCGTCATCGTCACTGAACGCTTTCCATGAGCTATATGTATACTGCGTGTACATACGAGTATATGTGTACTTTTTGGGTGAACAAAAAGCGTGAAACTCGCGTCATCTTCACCGAACGCTAATAGCTTGACGGTACAATTCACAAGTTAATTCGATTTGGTTTCACTTCCATCGGCAGTCCCCAAAGACTGCCCCGCATTGAAGTGAAAAATTATTTTTTAACCGCGTTGAGCACTTTTTGGTAGGAGAAAATCTTATGAGTTTGCGTCACCGCGTCACCGACATGCTGACGTCACAAAACTTCTTTGGCCGCGTTTAGCACTTTTTGGTAGGAGAAAATCTTATGAGTTCGCGTCACCGATATTCTAATGTTTGATGTTAATAATTTTAATTTAAACATTATGAATTTTCTAATTTTACACATTAATTTTACAAATAACATTCTAAGTTATAAGTTTTCACTTCTAACGGCAATCCTTATGATTGCCAATTTTTTAAATTTTGTTAGCTTACACACTCCTTCTCAATACAAATTTTACCTGTGAAAAATTCATACTTTTCCATTCGCAGAACTTTCTCGGCGTATCTTTTTAATGACGCTCGTCTCCTATCAGTTTAAGCGTGATGTTAACTATTCTATCTTAGCAACAAACAAAGTAAAATGAAATTTATCTATTCTATTTAATTCTCGTGTCACGTAGTTGCTCACGATGAACTCCGAAACTATCTAACCGATTTTCACGTTTTCATTATTTAAATGTGCGTTGTGCTGGCCAAGAGTAAATGTGGTGTTTCCACTCTAAGGATTGGTTTCAGCACGAACGGGCCGGCTCGACCGGGGCAGTACTACCCTCGCACAGGAGACCAACCTAAAATGCAATCGTGCTGTCGTATTTCGTTGGTAGTGCGAGACCGGGGGCCCATGATGGAGAAACAGTTAGGCAGCCATAGTATGGGTCACTATGGACACTATGGTGCATTGTCTGCATTCGAAACGAGTATGGCGACCACCACTCTTGGATTATGCTTATGCTTTCCATCAGGCAGAGTAGAGTCACTTTTTTCAGGCTCATACATAAAATATATCTATAAGAAGCAATGGTATCAATAAAGTCAATTGCACATACGAACTTCCAACACACAGTAAAATATTAAAACCCACACATTCGCTTACAATTTTACTCATAATTACGTCCTTGCATTATCGCCTCGGTTTCTACGAGTCGTCTTGCTTTCCTGTATGAATGAGTACAACTGAATACAAATTGGAAGTGTCAAGATTACAGCCTTGAACTACCTGTGTCGACCTCCCGTAGAAATGCAATAAACAGAGCATAAAATAGCTGGAGTAAAAGAAAACTGACTATTTTTGAAATGGCTAAATCCGGCAAAACACCGGATACAAGAGAGATCTCGCCGTACAGCCCCGTAGCCAAGTTGCAAGCGTTCTTCATTCCGCAATCTTTAACGCCTAAATTCTCGCGCGTCATTGGCTAATACTTTGTCTAAAATAAGCCAATGACACACGAGAATTGTAGAAGAATTGAAGAAGAACGCTTGCAACTTGGCTAGGGGGGCAGGTGTGACTAAGCTGGTAGACTGGAACGTGTATGACAATGAGCTATGTAGATTTTTTTAACCTATACAAACTTCCGGAGCAAATTCGGAATTCTGTATTTTTGTTCGACGCCGTACGGTACACCTAAAGATATCCTCAGACAAATGGTCTGCCAGGTTCTCTCTGGTAGGCCGTAGCGTGTGTGGTAGGCTAAAAGTAGCGTTATTTCCCTCGTTCCTGCAGTAGACTGAAATAAAACGTGGGTGTACGAGTATGTATTTGTGTTAGTATTGTTAGTCAGCCTTCAATGAATTATGTTAAATACAATTGAATATTTAGTATTAATATGAATATTTATGACCATAATGTAATTATACTCTAGGACATATTATTACGAAACATGTTCTCTGCAACAAATCAACTTTATTATTACATTTTATATTACATTTTAATTTAAAAATACATAATAATATGTAAATAAATGTAATACCTTCAAACGAATAATTCTTGTATCTACACCTACTATACTACATTGGCCAGACGGGCTTGTATAAAGTTTAACCTTTCCGTAGAGTGCTGTTAATTTGCTCCTTTAGTCGGCCCTCAAAACACCCATGGAATGAAAAGGAGTGTTGACCTCTCGGGAATCGAATGACTGGTACGATAAAAAGAAACTAGAAATTAACAGAATTGTACGATTTCTCAACAAACTGCTACATAACATATATATTTCTCCGACACAACTCTGCGTAACTAAATACATGCTACACGCTGTCATTACAATCTGAATTTAATATGTATGAATCAAGTAATTAATTAAGCATGACTAAGGCCATGATACGGTTATGTGTGAGAGCATCTATACATATACTGGACTGCACAGTTGGCCTAGTGGTTTAAGCGCTCGCCACGCCGCTCTTCACCACGCTAAATGTTGTGGATACAAACCCAACATGGAATAACACTGTGTGATCCACAAATTGTTTTCTTGAGTCTGGGTGTTCTTTGTGTCCGTTTCATGTATGTTTGTAAAATCCCCCCGACGACGACACAGGATTTATATTCCTAATAAGGGAGTTGTCTTTTAAAAAAAAGACTTGTCCTAGTCTTATCCTTTAAAAATACAACTCCTAAAGATATGGAATGTGTATACTTTTTTTTTTTTTTTTTTTTTTATGTTTGGCCCGCCAAAATGACTCTACTCTGCCTGATGGAAAGCATAAGCAGAATCCACGAGTGGTGGCCACCATACTCATTGCGAATGCAACAATGCAGCATGGCGCCCCACACCATGGCGGCCTAGTGATGCTTGTGCATCTTTTAGTCTAGTCAACAAGTATGGAACTTGTTGACTAGACTAATTGGGCCTCCGGTCTCGCACTCACCAACGAAACACGACAGCACGAATGCTGACATTTTACGTTGATTTTCTGTGCGAGGGTAGTACCGCCCCGGTCGAGCCGGCCCGTTCGTGCTGAAATCAGCGTGGCTCTACTACCTTTTAAATACTAGGTATAATATTAGTATACTAGGTCAAAACCTCTATTCCAAAGAGACAATTAAATAATTCTAGCATTATTAAAGTCTCTTGATGTAATCTGACACATATATTATTACAAGCTGACCCACGCAACTTCGTCTACGTCTCTTTTCAACCGACTTCAAAAAGGAGGAGGTTCTCAATTCGACTGTATTTTTTTTTTTTTTTTTTTTTTTATGTTTGTTACCTCATAACTTTGGACTGGGTGAACCGATTTTGATGATTCTTTTTTTATTTGAAAGCTGGTGCTTCCCGAATGGTCCCATTTAAATTTGGTCCAGATTGAAGTCGGTTTTTTTTTGTTAAAACTTATAATTATTGCCCGTAGCGTAATAAATAATTTTCTCCCGTTTTTGTAACATTCTTGATTGGTGCTCCGCTCCTATTTATCTTAGCGTGATGATATATAGCCTATAGCCTTCCTCGATAAATGTACTATCTAACACTGAATTAATTTTTCAAATCGGACCAGCGGTTCCTGCGATTAACGCGTTCAACAAACAAACTCTTCAGCTATATATTATTAATAATAAAATAATAAAGCCATATTAATTATAGGGAGTTGTCTATCAAAACAAATGACTTGCCCTGACTTATCCTTAAGGCCCGTATACTTTGATTATTGCGAGTGCAGGTGTGAAGCGCAGGCTATCAACGATTGGTAGAAAATACGTGTGGACCGCAAATTCGCCGCCCACACGGACTTTCCACCAATCACCGATCACCCGCACTATGCACACCAAATTTCATAAAAATCGGTCCAGCCGTTTCAGAGGAGTATGGTGTCTAACATTGTGACAATTCTATATATAAGATGTATAAAAGAAAGTCGTATTAGTTACACTATTTATAACTGAAGAACGACTGAACCGATTTGGCTGAAAATTAGTGAGGAGGTAGCTTAGAACCAGGAGACGGACTAGGATACTAGGATACTTTTTACAAAGTTTTTTTTTCTAATCTATATATATATCGCAGTTGTTTTTGTACCGCGGGTACCACCGCGGGGCTCAGCTAGTTATCAATATTTATAAAAATCAATGCCACTTTTCGTTGTAATTTTATAACTCAAGAACGTCCTCACCTATCCAAACCAAATGTTTAGGCTTTGTTCGGACTATTTAGTAGATGTTGGTTATGTGAAGTTTGCACAAAATCGGTCGAGTGGTTCTTCATTTATCGACATACCCGGGCAACAGCTAGTTATCTATATTAAAAAAAAGCGGCCAAGTGCAAGTCGGACTCGCCCATGAAGGGTTCCGCAGCAGCAAGTAACATAATATAATTTTTATATTTGTGTTGATCGAATGAAAGGTAAATTGCAGTTTACGATTTATGACGTATTAAAAAAGAACTACTTACTAGATTTCGTTCAAACCAGGAGTTTGCATAGTACTGTACCTACATCATATTTTTTTTTTAGTTTTATCATTCTCTTTTACCACTTTGGAAGTGTCTGGATACGTAAAGAATCAAAGGCCCCCAGTTTAGCAATCGCTAACTACAATTTTATTGAATAGGGATCAAACGAGCTGACGTATCGCTTCATGGTAAGCGATTACCGCCGCCCATGAACACCCGCAACACCAGAGGCGTCACAAGTGCATTGCCGACCTTTGGGGGATAAGGGGAAGGGGGGAGGGGTTGGGGTATAAGCCTCCGGTACCCTCACTCACTCCGTGGAACACAGCGCAAGCGCTGTTTCACACCGGTTTTCTGTGAGGCCGTGGTATCTAGTTTGTCTAGTTCTTAATCGGCTCTTATGACACCCATTGGCTGAATAGGGGTAGTTATACTCCGTATTCTTATCCATCGCCATAAGGACTCACAGGCAGGCCAGTGAAAAGGTTTAATATATCGAAAACAACTGCAACAAGCTAAAATAAAAATTAATTATAGTTAAAAAAAAACACGCTTTAATAGAAATGGAACTAAAAATAGAAAATAATTTTAATGTAAAAAGCGTGGCTCGGGGTGCTTTCTGAAAATATTTCAATAATGTCGCCCCACGCTTTTTACATTAAAATTATTAGTTCGATTGCTATTAAAGCGTGTTTTTCATTTTTTTTAACTATAATTTATTTTCTACTTTTTAGTTTGGTATATTTACAAAAGCGTGTTTGTCTAAATTTAAAAAACAATTTTTTTTTACAAAAAAAAAAAAAAAGTTTTTTTTTTCAATTATTGTTTTGTCATCGGCCCTTGACCCCTGTGCAAATTTTCAAGCTAATCAGACTCCTAGAAGTAGGTGAAAATAAAGTTAAAAGATTTTGTTACATACATACAGGTCACGCTAATAAAAGCGTGTTAAAAATTTAAAACCCCCTAGGCAAGCACTTAATCGAGTAATCCTACGCCAAATATGCCTTACATCATTTTGGAAAAGAGCTGATACTCTTACACAGCTGGACCGATATTAACCAAACATAGCTAAGAACCACCGCAAGGAAACTGGCTTTCAAATGAAAAAAACCGCATCGAAATCGGTTCATCCGTTTGAGAGCTACGATGCCACATACAGACATCAAAGTCAAACTTATAACACCCATCTTTTTGTGTCGGGCTTTAAAAACAGCCGCAATGAGAACATATTCATTGTTTTTAAATATTACTAGCTGATCCGGCGAACTTCGTACCGCCATATTTATGACCCACGTAACATCGTTTACGTTTTTGTGAATCTAAACCATTCCCAGATCCCCTTGAACACACACAAAAAATTTCATCAAAATCGGTCCAGTCTTTTTTGTGAATCTAAACCATTCCCAGATCCCCTTGAACACACACAAAAAATTTCATCAAAATTGGTCCAGTCGTTTAGGAGGAGTTCAGTCACATACACACGCACACAAGAAATATATATATTAAGATTTACTAAGGATATACTGTTTTGTTTTTTTATAATTTATTACTCTTTAGAATGGTCTTCCTTTCTGTTCTTTCCTTGATTATTGTTTTTTATTATTATATTGTGTAGTTGTATAAATAAAATAAATGTTACTATTGACCTTGGAATGTTAATTGGATAGGAAGCCAGACATAATGCGTTGTCTTTGAAATGTACTTTTAAGTCACCTCTGTAATTATTTCTTCGTAAACTCGTCTTATGACACTTATTTTTATCTTTTGTTAATCTTTGCATATTAAATAAATAAATAAATATTTCGGACATCTGAAACACAATGCCACCTAGCCTCAAACTAAGCAGAGCTGGTACTATGCAAGCTAGATTGACTACTTGTACTGAATAGTACAAGCTCTGGCCATTTGATGTATGTATGTAAAGTCCCCCGCGACACAGGAATATTCGTAATGTTGGGATTTGTTCAATAGAAAGTAGGTAGTAGAGACACGTTGATTTTAGCACGAACGGGCCGGCTCTCGCGGGGCGGTACTACCCTCGCACAGAAAATCAACGTAAAATGACAGCGTTCGTGCTGTCGTGTTTCGTTGGTGAGTGCGAGACCGGAGGCCCAAATAGTCTAGTCAACAAGTTCCATACTTGTTGACTAGACTAAAAGATGCAGAAGCATCACTAGGCCGCCATGGTGTGGGTCGCCATACTGCATTGTCTGCATTCGCAATGAGTATGGTGACCACCACTCTTGGATTTTGCTTATGCTTTTCATCAGGCAGAGTAGAGTCATTTTGATATATATATACACATACATAAAGAAAAACAATAAGTAGGAAAGTAACTAGTCCCCTCGGACAGAGGCTTACACGAATGGCTTAAGGAAAGTAAATGGTATTTCAAAATACTAAAAAACATTTCGTGATTTAATACAATACATTTGAAGTGTGCAAAAGGGTTTGTCTACCTGCATGTAGTGATGAATCAGTCATAATTTAAAACTTGACTCTTCTGCATATTTTAAACGTGAGATGTTTACACTTGACAGTTAACTTGTAGAAGTGCAAAATTGTATTTAAGTATGTACTTGCTGACCTGTGCATCTTCGTTGCGTCTCTCAAATGGAATAAATATTCCCCGTTTTTGTAATATTTCTCATTGCTGCTACGCTCTTATAGGTCTTATCGTGGTTATATATAAAACTAAAAACGTCCTCGACAAATGGGTTATCCAATAGGTTGGTACAAGTTTCTTTTTTGAAATGGAATTGTGCCTGATATTAACGTGATCAACCAAAAAACTCTGCAGCTTTATGATATTTAATGTTGTGTGTGTGTGCTTTATTTATTGGTATGATATTTCCCCAAGAATCAAGGTATCTGCATGCCAATTTTTGTGTCCCTTTTTAATTAAAGATGGTGAATTGAAGCATTTGGAATAATTGATGTCTATAATTTCTATACATTTAAGAAGTGCAGGTAACCAATATAACGATAAGTTGAGGAGCAATTGGTCATCCTTGTATAGACATGTGATATGTGCCTTTTATGCAGAAATTGTAACACAGTGTTATCTGTTTATCTTATTCATTTTTAACTACTGCCACGAATCTGTATTGTGGCATTAAGGATAAATCAGGGGACACATACACTGACATTCAAACGGTCAAAGACTTTAATTAGTTTTCGAACATGAGTAATGCACATCTTTCCGATCTTTTTGTAAATAAGTCACCTGATGTAACCAGTAAGCAAATATCCAAGATATGGAGGGTTATGAAGAGACCCCTTATGGGCTGAATTGACCGGAGTAATAACGGTTTGTTCGTTGCTTTGCACTGAGTGATTGAAGTTACCTCAGAACCAAACCCCTCTCCTGCCCTTTGCTAAGGCGGGGCACACTTAGGGCGGTAACACTCTTAGCTAGTTGGCCCCTAATTCCAAATTAAAAAACTACAGTTATCATCACTATCATCAATAGCCAATAACAGACAGTTCACTGCTGGACATAGACCTCTCCTTAGGCAGTGGTCCCACCACCGACGATGAACGAGAAACGAGTAGAACTATGAACGAGTTGGCGATCAGCGGGCAGCGAGTCTGTAGTTTCGATAGTTTTGTCGCTACAAGCGAGTGTTCAAGTGCGACGAGCGATTACTCGCCCAGTCGCGCCAACACCACAAGATACTATGGATAATATCTCTATCGTAAAATACATCATCGTCGTCGTCTGAACTAGACAACAATGAGAGTTGCAATCATTTGTTGATATCCATACGTGTACTTTCAAAGCCGCACTGTATAGAAATGATCAAGCGAGCGAGCATCGCTGAGCGAGATTCGCTGAGTGAGTATCGCTGAGCGCTATCTTTGAAAGCTCTTGTCGCTCAGTGACAAAACTAGTAAAGCGAGTCGTCGCCGGCAGTGTGAATAGTCGGAAAGCAACTATTACTATATCCATCTCTTTCGTTTACACGGTATTTATATTCATTGTACGTTTCTTGAGCGAGAAAATCGCCGATAGTTACTCGTATACTCGCCGGCGGTCGAACCACTGCCTTAGAAAGGAGATTAAAAAAAGCTTAATCCATACCTCCATACCAATATTGTAAATTCGAAAATAACTCTGTCTGTATGTTAGGATTTCGCGGTTAAACTGCTGCACCAATTTCGATGTTTGGCATGGAGATACTTTGAAAACCGACATACACGCGAGCAGTGGGAAGAAGGGAAAAGCTAGTGTGTATATAAGTATCATGTAGTTTGAGATGTGTGAGTGTATACTTACCAAGTACACTCGAAAAGTTACGCCAATGTTATGTTCATCTCACATCAACAACATCTCAAGGTTACCCATCACCGACGAACTAAAAATGATTGACTTACGTCAATAAACTTGTTTTTGCCACCATTGTTACCACCGAGACGAATGACCCACGCCTTTGTGTGACGGTCCGGTGGTTTCGGAGATACACACGTATAATCCACACAAAAAATATAATATATGTGACTGTTTAAATTTATATTTCATTGTTTTAAATAGTTTTGTTTTAGCAAAAATATTACTTGTTGTTTATTCAAAAACCTTTTCATCCCACCAGCTCGTAAAGAGTATTTTTGCCCTTCGATATCTGAGTGTAAAAGCCGTTTTTATCCTCTAGAGAATAAAGTAAATTGAATTTAGAACATCGCTCGGGTGCACTAAGTTTGTGAATTCAAAACATCATTAAACCTATTTACTTCTACCTCCATGGTACCGAATTAATCATACAATATTTTTTAATTTGTTAAAAACTCAGACTCGGCACCTACTTGGTGTAGTTTTTTTTTTATTCGCTCTGGCCGCACCATTTTCTTCTTAGGTAACTACAGGAACGTAACTTTAAATTTTTCTTAATTTATCTATATACATCCATACAAATAAATAAAATTGAAATGTCTGTTTGTAATATTAAAATAATCGCTTTTCAACCGACTTCCAAAAAGGAGGAGGTTCTATGTTCCACTGTACGTATTTTTTTTTTTTATGTATGTTCAGCGATTACTCTGTCAGTTGTGAACCAATTTTGATTTTTTTTTTGTATTTGAAAGGCTGTGCTTCCGAGGTGGTCCCATTGCCAGCATATCAGGATCTGATGACGGGATCCCAGGGAAATCGAGGGAAACCCTCATTTTTTATAGGCACATACTATGATTTTCGTATATTTTCTGAAGTTACACCGGTATTTGCGTGTGGTAGTCATTATTTTATGATGATGAGCTGATGATGTAAGGTACAACTCCTTAACGGTTAGGAGTTGGAGGATAAATCTTTAAATATCATATGTATATATGTTATCTTTAGTCGTATTCTTTCAAATTATTTAGGTAAGCTGATGATGGAAGGTGGAAGATACAACTCCTCAACGGTTAAGAGTTGGAGGATAATTCTTTCAATTTCATACGTATCTAAAGACCTTCAGTCGTATACTTTCAAGTTATTTAGGTGAGCTGATGATAGAAGGTTAAACTCTTCAACAGTTAGGGATTAGAGGATGATTTTAATATTACACGTACGTATAGACCTTAATTTGTATTCTTGATGATGAAATTTGATGAAATAGTTCAACTTACTACTTACCTACGATTGTTTGCACTAAAAACTGAAAAATAAAAACTTTTTATAAAAAAAAAAACCGACTTCCAAAAAACATCTAGGTACCTAGCACACATTATAATACTACTATTTAAATGAATAAATAATTAGGTATAGACAATTTATGAAGAACCAGTTTATTTTACGCTTTTTGGCAGAGTTTTCTTTGGATGTTTTTTGGAAGTCGGTTTTTTTTATAAAGATTTTGAATCACTCGCTACGCTCGTGATTCAATTTTAGAATCCCTCGCTTGCTCGGTCACCAAAATTGAGCACGCGGTTAAAAAGCAACTTTGCACTCTTGTATAACAAATCTATTACTTACTTAGTTTATAATCTAAGGATAAAAAACCCCCGACATAATAACCTGAGTTCCCTTTAAAAAGTAAATAACTTTTAAACGACTCAACCGATTTTCATGAAATATGTCTAAGAACACTCGCACGTAACTCACCTTTCATACCAAAAAAACTAAATTGAAATCGCTTCATCCGTTCGCGAGCTACGGTGCCACAGACAGACACGTCAAACTTATAACACCCCTCTTTTTGCATCGGGGGTTAAAAATGAAGTCGCTTCTGCTGTCAGTTCGCTTAGATCTTTTGCATTACTCAACGGATTTTAATGCAGTTTTCTGCAATAGACGGAGTGATTCAAGAGGAATGTTTATATATGTAATATGTTCAATCCTTTTGCCAATGCAGCGTTCACCGTGTGAAGTTTGCAAATGCCCATGGTATAGGCATTCAATCGCTAACTATGTCACTGGCAAGAGCATCAAACTTCAGGGCGTTTCACCCTGTTCTTATTCTAAGCTAATGTAATATCAAGCACTTACTGGAGATGTGTGGATTCCTTGATATCGGCGTTCCAAGGGATCCCTTGGTAGTTTCCTCCCTGCGTCGCCACACATTCATACTCCTAAGTGGCTTTACAGGCTCCCAGTATCGTAATTATAATACACCCGTTTTAACTGTCGCGGATCGCGCCTATTTGACGGGACTACTAAACTCGCGTGTCCAAACCAGACCAATCATAACGGTAAACAACGAAAAGAACCGAGTCTGAGGACAATCAGCTAAATTTCAATTAAATTCCACTTAAACGGCATTCCCAACGACACCTTGTTCGACCGTTTTTCCTAGCGTCTCGTAAGTACTAAATTGTCACTTCAAAACGTCAAACAAGAAAAATGACAATCAAAAATGTTGACATTATAATGACGTTCAATTTATAACATAATACATGCATATTATAGTAGAGAAAATTCGAGAATTTCAAAGACGTCACTAGTATATAATAATAATAAATATTTCGGGCATGTAACACACAACTACATCTAGTCCCAAGTTAAGCAGAGCTTGTTTTATGGGTATTAGACAACAGATATAAATACATACATATTAAGGTTTTCGTTGGATGTTTTTTGGAAGTCGGTTTTTTTTTAAAATTATTTATATACTCTCGATTGACGGCACTTGATGGAACTTGATAATCTATTAATTCTTGAAAAAGCAAGGACTATGTATTTCTAAACGATTTACAAAAAACAACATAATATATTATCTTAAAATTAAATTAAAATACTAGGAAATAATAAAAAAAAAGGAAACAACAATATTTACATACAAGCGTCAAAAAATTCCTCCGCATCATCGCCTACTGGAAGCGTTCCCAAAAGGCTGGCAGCATTGCCACGTTGAATAGCAATGCTAATTCTCTGTGCTAGAAAAAGGCCGGCCTTCTGGTCTATTAAGGTTAGAACTATTTATTTCTCAAAGATTACAAATAACTTCAAATATTAAATATAGAAAACACCCAAACTCTAAGTAAATTCATAAATTTTTAAGGTTCCTTGTTTTTGAAACGGTCTGTTTTTATTGTTAACCTTCTCATAAAAGTCTGTAAGTTATTGAACTCTATTATCTACTAAGCATTAGAAATAAAGTTAATTTACATAATTACTTTACCAATAACGACACAACAGTGTTTTATTACTGTACTAGTTGTTGCACGCGGCTCCGCTCGCGTACATGTCGGGTATCGATGCAAATAGTAGCCTATGTGTTATTCTGATGTATAAGCTATATTACTGTAAAGTTTCATCCAAATCCGTTCAGTAGTTTTGCGTGAAAGAGTAACAAACATCCATCCATACTTACAAACTTTCGCGTTTAGAATATTAGTAGGATGTTTGGATTATTTATCTACACTTGATGACTAACTTGAATGTTAATGCGGAAATTAACTTTATAATTCACAACTAACTCAGACATTCTGTAGAGAGCAAAAAAAACTTCGTTTAAAAAAACCGACTTCAAAAACTAAAAAGTATAAAATAACATAATTTGTATGTGCTACCTATTCATAGGTTTGAAGTCGGTGCCAAGCCAAATGTAATAGTAGGTACCACACTTCGATTGACACAAAAAAAGGGTTTCCTTCAATTTCCTTGGGATCCCATCATCAGATCCTGATATGGTGGCAATGGGACCACATGGGGAGCTTACCCTTTCGAATAAAAATAATTTTCAAAATCGGTCCATGATTGAGGGAGAAATCAGTGAACATACATAAAATAAAAAATAAACCTATGAAATTGAGAACCTCCTCCTTTTGGAAGTCGGTTAAAAATGATCCGACATAACTTATGTTACGAAATGTAAAAAAACCGATGCAGCATGTATACTGGCACCTGATCTTACCTCATCACTTTCCATCTGTTGTTCAGACCGCTCGTATGTCATTTTACACGCGAGAATTATAAGATCCATAAGATACATAACTTTATTTTAACATTCCTTTAAACATTTATGCACAAATAAAGTAATTCAATCAATAGATGACGGAAATATAATGCAATGTACCTACGTACAAATAAAACCTATTTTGAAATTACTTAAAAGAGTATAATACTGTGTTATAGATAATTCTGTTAATTCATACCCACATCAAGCTTCAGTTTAAACACAAACAATGTCACAATCGGGTACAAATTACGGAGCAGGTACTCACCAGCGATTACTCCATCTGATAACGATATCAGGACAAACTAAAGTGACGTCAATATTTAACGTTCCTCGTTAAGTACAGTCATAACTCTGTAATTAATTGTGTTTTTCACTTTTTCACAGGTGCGCAGTGAAGTGAACCGTGTTCAAGCTAAAGTGGTGTAAAAAAGCTTAATTGTGGGCATAAAAATTCCAAAACCAAGTGGCAGTGTGTTCTAAACATTCCAAATTCGAAATTTGGTCAAGTTTAAGTGATTGCCGCGTTCTGAGTTCGAAATATCGACTTCGGAATTTTTATTAATTTATTTTTTCATAAAAATTCCAAAACGACTGTTTGAATTTGGTTGTGTCAGTGTTTGTGGAGTGTAGTGGAGCGCAGTGTATTGTGTTCAAGTCAATTATTGTGTATGATGAGCGGCGAGTATGGGTGAACCTCAGCCTATACACAAAACCTGCGTGAGGGTTAACTCCGCAGAAGATGAGGAGTCCAGAGACGAGGTCGATCGTGAGTTACCAAAGAAGAATCCTTTTGTGCGGGTAAGTTATCACATTACACAAAGTGTCATCATAATTAATTAATCATCATTGCCAGTTGTTTTCTGAATAATACTTAAAGTCGGATCAATGTTTACCATTGCAATGGGTTTTGATTGGATTTATTCACGACAACCAAACCTCCTTTCAATATAATATACTTCAAGCAAGAATAAGAAAATTGCTTTAAGCAAAGAGGATAGGGCGAGGTAGCTAAAATACGGGATGCTGAATGCCTTGGCAGTGAGTGTAGTACCTTTCAGGGGTCCGGGTGGTTTAAATAGGGGGGCTACTAGGACAAGGTTATTGAATGGCTTTTTTTTTATGGAGTAGGCGGCAAACGCGCAGACGTATCGCCTGATGGTAAGCGATTACCGCCGCCAATGGACACCCGCAACACCAGAGGCGTCACAAGCGCGTTGCCGGCCTTTGGGGAATGGGAAGGGGGGGGAGGGGTTGGGGTTTCGGCCTTCTCCCTCCGCTCTCCTCACTCACTTGGTGAAACACAGCGCTAGCGCTATTTCACACCGGTTTTCCGTGAGGCCGGGGTATCACTCCGGTCGAGCAGGCCCATTCATGCCGAAGCGTGGCTCTCCCACAATTAGGGGTATTGGGAGGCAATGAGCAGACGGTTAACGGAATGGTTAATGACTATGCCGCCCATGGGCCCCTGAAGAGATATCACTTTGGACCCATCAGAACATGAGGGAAAGGTTAGCCTTCTGGTAACATTCCACACTCTTTATGTTAAGCTGTTATCTCGAATAATACTAGTTTGACAAATAAATTAGATGCGTCCCGTCTTAGTCCATATCTGACTCAGTTTTTTTTTTTTTTTTAGTAAGACAACTCCCGCATACTGTGTCGCGGGGGACTTTTCAGACATACATGAAACGGACATAATTGACACCCAAACTCAGAGCAACAATTTGTCGATCACACAAAGTGTTGTCCCGTGTAGGATTTGAACCCACAACACTTGGCAAATTGGCAAGCGGCGTGGCGACCGCCTAAACCACTAGGCCAACCGTGCCGCCGAAATAAGTAATTAGGTCATAAACTCGTATTAGACGTGGTGCTATACCTTGCTTACATGTTGTAAATGGATTATTGGCTGCTACAGCCTCTTTATCTCTAAGGATTAGGTAGAATTTAAGGCAGTGGCGCAATGTGTCAAATACTTGCCAGAATTGACTGCTTTTTATACATTCTCCATGTGGCAACGGAATAAGAAGTGTTATTGCCGGTGTCATAAGAGTCGACTGCGTTGTTGGTCTAGCGGTTGACGTATGCGATTACCGATCAAGAGGTCTCGGCTTCGAATCCCGGGTCAGGCCAAAAGTGTTACTGAGTTTTTCTGATTATGTTCAAATGAAAAATCATTTATTCAATTAAGACACTAAGTGACATTTATGAACGTTAAATTGAAGCTACAGTTTAAAATCATAGATCGACACTAACAGACGCCACAGCATGTGCTGGATTGTCAAAGTGAATTAGGTGAAAACACCAAAATCTACTGCCTGCCTGTGTCGATCTATAACTTCCAGTCTCCAAAATGCGTAGAGCCTTATGAGAAGAATACTTGCAAAGAAATTCATGGCCACTCTTTTTAAAAGTCAGATATTCAGGTACAATAGTCTTAGTATTAAATTAAAGGTAAACAGTATGCAAGCAAGCTGTTGCCACTTGAATTTCATTTTATTAGAATAAAAAAAATATACAAAATACTTAATAACAGCTCGGAGTTTGGAAGTTGGGACCTGAACCCCCGTGCCTCGGAGAGCACGTAAAGCTGTCGGTCCTGCGCCTGATCTCTCTCCGATCGTGTCGGTTAACCGCCCCATCGGATTATGAGAGCGAGGGAACAGAGAGTGCACCTGTGCTCGCGCACACACTTGTAAACTATAATATCTCCTGCGTAGTTGGCTGGTCTCCGTTGAGACTAGCCGCCGTGGCCGTAATCGACTAGGAGAACATCATAAGAGTCGACTACGGGAGCAAACTATGCAAAACAAAGGAATTGAAAAGTCAAGCAACCCAAAACCTCCTTTCTAAGGAGAGGGTATGTCCAGTAGGGTCCTACCAAATGCTGATGATGATGATGAACTCCTTATTGCCGTGACTGTTACTCATACTCGAAGGAGTCACTGACACTTTTGACTGCCTCGTTGGTCTCGCGGTTGGCGTGTGCGACTGCTGTTCATGAGGTCTCGGGTTCGATTCCCGGGTCGGACCGAATGTTTCTATGATCTACAAATATTCGTTTCGGAGTTTGGGTGTTTTCTATGTATAATATGTATGTATTTACAAAAAAAAAGTATGTATATATGTATTTGTATCAGTTGTCTAGTACCCATAACACAAGCTCTGCTTAGCTTGGGACTAGATGGCGTTGTGTGTTAGATGTCCAAAAAAAAAAATACACTGACAACAGACAGTCGCGTGACTATCTATCACACAGCAGCTGACCAAAGTTGTTGTTGACTGCACGGTTGGCCTAGTGGTTTGCGCAGTTGCCACGCCGTTCTCTCCTTCGCCAAGGTGTTGTGGGTTCAAATTCTACACGGAATAGCACTTTGTGTGATCGACAAATTGTTGTTTTGAGTCTGGTTATTCTTGGTGTCCGTTTCATGTATGTTTGTAAAGTCCCCTGTGACAAAGGATGTATGTTCCTAATGCGGGAGTTGTCTTTTAAAAAAGAAAAATCTAACATCTTTTTACCTGCACTTCCTTCTTATATTGAGCCCCATTTCTTCAGCAATCAATATAGAAATTTATTTCTTAAAAATTAGAGCTGAAATTTATTTAAATGTGTATTTAAAGTTATTACATTTTAATCTGTTTAGATAACGATACTTTACTCGTACTGTACTACGCACCAGGTTAATGACACTCATATCGATGACACGAGACTGATCATTGATAAATATTTAAAAAAATACCCTGCGGTATGTAGTTATCAGGTACATATTAACTTACGCAAGATATTTTATCGTTTTATTAATACATTTACGTATGAGCCAGCAAAAGTGACTCTACTTTGCCTGATGGAAAGCACAATCAGAATCCAAAAGAAATGGTCTCCATACTTGTTTTTCTTTTTTTTATGTATGGCTCTGCCAAAATGAATCTAATCTGCCTGATAGAAAGCATGAGCAGAATCCAATAGTAGGTAATGGTCTCCATACTCATTGTGAATCCAGACAGTGCAATAATGCAGCCCGGTGACAGGCAGACTCCTTGGGCAGGCGCGCGCCATAGATAAGATAACACATGAGCAATGAAAATTCATACAACTTTCTCTCCCGCTAAAACACGTATAAAATGGATTTTCATACATTTTTTCCTTCCGCTTATTCAGGTCAAGGAAAAGACTAACGTTCTCTTTTCATTTTCAGGGAATAATGACTACTGTTCCGATCAGGTGTAGTATAAAAGTATTTTTTTTGTCCGCGACTGCACACTGCCTTTGGGAATCTGAGACAGATATGTGAATATGGCGTTACGAAGTGCGCCGGGTCAGCTAGTTTGTTATAATAATGACTTTGTCTACACATTAATCATTTTGACATATTTTGCATCTTACGGCAAGTCCATACAGCATATACTTCTTAGTATCATAAGTGGGTCGTCGATTGTCTGCTGGTCTCAACAAAAACTAACTGAAGTGGGGCAATGACCGCGATGAATTAAGTATAGCAGTCACTCATAAGGAAATTGTAGTCACTTATTTAAAGTTTGGTAATAAATTGAGTATATTTCTTTTTACCCGAAGGAAAGAAGGAAGTTTATGTTTTTCGAGTGTATGTATGTATATTTCTTTGGCACGCCCTAGAGCCTAAACGACTTGTCGTATTTTTATGTGAGTGGTGTCAATAGATTCGTCTTAGTCGTGAGAGTGACACTGGGTACATCAAAATTAAAAAAAAAACTCAATTAAGGATGTTTGGCGCCAAAAAGTAATCTCAACAAACATGTTTTAAAAATATATCGAGTGTGGTATCAAAATAAAGAATTTTTAACGGTGATTACGAATATGTATATAACTTACATTATATATTGACGCAGTCGGGTTTTATTTTTTTAATAATTTTACTTGTTACTTTTATGTATGAGCCTGCCAAAGTGATTCCACTCTGCCTGATGGAAAACATAAGCAGAATCCAAGAGTGCCAACATACTCATTGGAGATACAGACAATGCATCAATGCAACATCAACTATGGCGGCCTATTGAGATGTTTCTGCATATTGGCCTCCTGTGTCGCACTCACTTCTCGTATTAAATCTTTATGAGAACAGTCCTTATTTTTTAGTAGCTAAATCCAAACTTAGACAGTTCAATCTTTCCATTTAAAAGTACAGAAAATCGGCAGGCAAGGTATGATAACCTACCTCTCCAAGTATCGAGTGTCTCCCTCATTAGAAGGTATTGAGGAAATACTGTAGCAGCAGGAAGGTATGTTGAAACAGGTATCACAACTATGGTCATTGGCTATTCCGTCTGCGAAGAAATAAACTTTCTCTATTTTTTAACATTGATGCTGAGTTCCTATTGCTGGTGGCGTAATGTTATATAGCCAATGTTGTAAAGGGCATGATGTTAAGTAGCTAATTATTTTTATACACTAGCTTTTGCCAGCAGCTCCGCCCACATAAATGTCGGTTATCGCGGTGATTCTTCTAACTGATGTAACTTTTTTATTTATGAACCGATTGAAATTGAAACTAACGCTAAATGTTAAGTTGAGCAAACTGCAATGCATTAGTAATAACCGCATTCAAATCAATTAAGTTTTTTCTGAGATTAACGTACAAACAGACATACAAACAGACTAAAATTCTAAATATCATTGTTTTGGGTACGTGTATACTCGTAAAGCTTTCTTGATTTATTATGGTTTTTCTTATATATTTTACATTTACAAAAGAGACCACTTACGATTTTATTATATGTATTGATATAAACTTACTGTATGTATTTATGTACGTAATGTATTTATTAATTCTGTGCTCAGTCAGTTACGATGCTCCAATCCACGTGCCAATGAACAACACTCACTAGTGCGTTGCAACCCTTCGATTCTCTGCTTCCCTTCAATTAGAGGGTTAGGGAGGGCTTGAAGCTCCACTAACTATACTGACTTGATGAAAAATGAAGTCATTATGGAGTTTCATGCCAGTTCTTTTCCATGGGAATGACATTTTGGAACCGTATCCACTAGAGTCATTAATGCAACGTTTTTTTTATGGAATAAGTGGCAAGCGAGCAGACGTATCGCCTGATGGCAAGCGATTACCGCCGCCCATGAACATCCGCAACACCAGAGGCGTCACAAGTGCGTTGCTGGCCTTTGGGGATGGCCTCCGGTATCCTCACTCGCTCGGTGAAACACAACGCAATTGCTATTTCACACCGGTTTTCTGTGAGGCCGTGGTATCACTCCGGTCGAGCCGGATAATTCATGCCGAAGCGTGGCTCTCCCACGTTTCGAAAGTGCCTTAAAAAGCGTTCTCGAAATAAAAGCTCTTTGGTTTTGAATGCCCGCAACTTGGCCAAGAAGGCAGGTACCGGTGGCGCCTATTAGCATATTAATATTATGGAATTAGCATATATACATATTAAGTTCACGGTCTAAATCAGCCGGTAGTAGATCATCTAGCTAGTGGAATAAATATTGCAGATCATACTGATTTCCCGAAGTTACGGTACGTTCTACATCTAGCGGCTGTTAGTTATTAAATCCCTTTTTAACTGTAGATAATCACTGTGATTATATGAATATTTTAAAACTTATACTCTCTTCGTCTTGTCGCGTAGTGGCTTTAGGAGCCTAGAAGGTTGTGGTGATAATGAAATTAGACGCTTCACAACAACAATTTAAACAATTTATTTATGAGCATAACACAAACAGATAGATGTACAGTCAGGGTGTGGGTTTGAGAGATTCGACCAGTCAGTGCCTCCAGACAAGAAGCACTTAACTGTAGGTTCGCAGCGATGAGAAAAGGAAGAGGTGCAGTCCTGGGTCGGCTTTAGAGGCCGACCCCCGTAAAGGGCGTCGCAGGCAACTGGCGTGGTATACGCCGGCCGAAAGAGGTGCAGTGCTGGGGCTCCGGCGTAGGCCGGGCGGCCCCGCCACCAGGCGTGGTAGACGCCGGGTGAAAGAGTGCAGTGCTGGGGTCGGCTTTAGAGGCCGACCCCCCGTAGAGGGCAGCGCAGCCGTCCGGCGTGGTGGACGCCGGGCGAAAGAGTGTAGTGCTGGGGGCGGCTTTAGAGGCCGACCCCCCGTAGAGGGCAGCGCAGCCGTCCGGCGTGGTGGACGCCGGGCGAAACAGTGTAGTGCTGGGGGCGGCTTTAGAGGCCGACCCCCCGTAGAGGGCAGCGCAGCCGTCCGGCGTGGTGGACGCCGGGCGAAAGAGTGTAGTGCTGGGGGCGGCTTTAGAGGCCGACCCCCCGTAGAGGGTAGCGCAGCCGTCCGGCGTGTTAGACGCCGGGCGAAAGAGTGTAGTGCTGGGGGCGGCTTTAGAGGCCGACCCCCCGTAGAGGGCAGCGCAGCCGTCCGGCGTGGTAGACGCCGGGCGAAAGAGGTCGAGCTGTAGTGTGCTCGTCCTTTTATGTGTCCCTGCGGTGGCAGGGACAGCGGCTCAGCGGTGGGAGGCGAGCGCCGATGACGCGTGACAGTCTTAGCAGGTAGAAAATTTCCATTAGAGAACTGTTTTCTAACAAAGCCCTGTAAGTTAGTGAACATTAGACCAGGCTTTGTCAAGCAGTGGACTACAGTGGGCTAATAATGATGATAAACAATTTTCCGTCTGGAATGGAGTAACACGTCCTTACAGAAAATATATAATGTTTAACAATTCTTTCGTTCTAATTTACCAGTGAATAAGGTTCCCAGAGTACCTTCTCTTGGTTCTGGAGGGTCCTTAAAGCTCAGCAAAACACTTGTGTCTTTTGACTTCCAAGTGTTCACGGGTAAATGTGGCCATTTACTATCAAGTAACCTCTGTCTAACCTTTAGGATCCAGATTTTGACGAGAAAAAAAAAGAAAATAAAGAGCTGCCATTAGATAAAACTCGGACTTAAAACGTTAACACTTAAGTAAAGTTAGTATCGAAATTTGTCGAGAAATGCCTTCAAACAACTCTCTGAACATCCTCTAATAAGTTAATGATCTCAAAATTTGTAAAACACTCTATGATTATGTTACTTCTGAGACACGAAGCTACCTGTTTACTAACTTTTTAAGTATCGCGTTGTATCCTTACTAATATGTATTACTTTTTGTTTTTCCTATAAGGAATAAAAAAAAGTTTAAAATACTAAAACCCGACAACCAAAAACTTTTCAAAAAATATAACCTTTGTCATACGAGCCATCATTACGAATCTTCATTCTCCATCTCTCGTTCATTCACATCAGTTCAGTAGTTTAGACGCTACGGTAGCACATACAAACATGTCCAAAAACTACCAAAACTAATACCCTTACTTTTGGCCGTATTCGGGTAAAAATACCACGCCTAAAGTAGCCAAGTTTTAGGATTCCATAACGACGTATGGTGCCGTATATTTAATAAACTAAGTAACTAATTGATTAAACATACACTATTCTTAAAAGTCAGCAATATGAATAATGTCAAAGGAATTCAGGCTTTGTGATAACTTCAGTATTTACCACTTTGTCTGGTTATTATGGATCGAATATAATATAGGTACATAACCGTTATGCCACTTGGTCACACTGATCAAAATATGAGAGAAATCTGGAGACTGGTCACCTGGTCGTAAGTGACCACCGACACTCATAGACTGGTGTTCATAGTTTATTTTTTAATTTGTAAATACCAACTAAATTCCTTTTGTGAATGTAAATGTCAATATAGGCAAGGCATGTATATAAGTTCATATTTAGTAACTTTCTGGTGGTTTTGAGTGTTTCCCCGGCCTACCCAAATGTCCTGCTGGTGGTAGTATCGCGATTCGGGGCGTTAATCTTGACTAATACACCGGTATTAGTCAAGATTAACGCCCCGAATCGCGAATACGAGCCCCAGCCATCGTGTTAACTAACCGTAGTTAACACGATGGCTGGGGCTCGTATGCCGTCTGTATGGACAGGCCGAATCAAAACTATGGCACTTTATTCAAAAGACCTACCCAGATCCTATACTGTACTCGAAATGATTTTTTATTGTTTTATGTAATCATTAATCAATGTTCACGGACTTAAAATAAAGACACTTCTGTGGTTTGTTTCGGCATTACTTCCCAGAGTGAGTCTTAGGAAATATCGACCTCCTCTTACTGTAAAGTCCGACGTGTAAACATATCTGAAAAGATTTACTTACAAAATAAATATCATTTAGTGGTTACGACCGGGCCGTACTACCCTCTCACAGAATACCAATCTAAAATTACTGCATTTTTCCTGTCGTCTTTCATTGGTGAGTGGCGAGACCAGATGCCCAATGATGCAGAAGCATCTCAATAGGCCGCTATAGCGTGAGTTTGCCGTCACAGTGAGCATGATGACCACCACTCTTGGAATTCTGCTCATGCTTTCCATCAGGCAGAGTAGCGTCACTTTGGCAGGCTCATATATATGTAGAACGCCCCATCTAGACACTCGTGAGGCGCCTCGCCTCGCTACTCCGCACGAATCTTGGCGAGTAGAGGAGGCCACAACCACACTCTCGCGGAAGTGTGGTTTATAGTCTCGTGTTCGTGTCGCTTCTCGCGTCCTTTGACCCACGCCCAAAAACCGACACAAAGCGAAGCGTTGCCTCGTGTAGCCTCGTGGAGAGTGTAGATGGGGCAGAAAAAACTCCTACTACTACGGCATAGAAACAATTAAAATCTCCATAAAATTACACAACTAAATCATCAAAAATAAACTGCGCACGCGCATATCAACAACAGTCAAACAGGTCTTACAAATAATTGTAAGATCCGTGTGCACATGCCTTTAAACACAAACATTCAGCAACTATCCACGACACTTCCGAGAATATATCAGACATCGCCAATACAACTCTTAAGGCCGGTTACACAACAGCGTGGAGGAAAGCGGTTACCGTCACGCCCCAATGGATATACACGTTCATTGCCTAAGTTGACCGAGCTGATATGGTGCTCAAATATACAAGTTTTTTAGACTGATGTCGCTGTGGAATAAGGCTATGTCAACTATTGTCGGTTCGTTTTCTATATAGAGTACTAGCTGTTGCCCGCAGCTCCGCCCGCGTTGGTATATCGGTATGTCGGTTATCGCTGCAAATAGTAGCCTATGTATTATTCTGATGTATAAGCTATATTACTGTCACTGTAAAGTTTCATTCAAATCCGTTCAGTAGTTTTTGCGTGAAGAAGTAACAAACATATACACTCACAAACTTTCGCCTTAATATATTTGTGTGACTAGTTGTTGCCCGCGGCTCCGCCCGCGTGTATGTTGGTTATCGCGGCAAATGGTAGCCTATGTGTTATTCTGATGTATAAGCTTATATTACTATAAAGTTTCATCCAAATCCGTTCAGTAGTTTTTGCGTGAAAGAATAACAAACATCCATCCATACTTACAAACTACAAAAAATAATATTAGTAGGATTTTTTCTTCTCTATGGGATATTCTTTTCTTTTAAGACAAATAAAATGTGTAATGAACATATTAATTCTGTGTCTATGTAATGGGACTAATCCCGCCCACCACTGTAACTCCTGTACACCAGAATCAACAGCGGTGACCCACGAACACACCGAGTTATGACACTCGGGAATTCCCAGGAAAAATTAAACTGTCTTGGAACCCGCAACGAAATTAATCAGAAGAAAACTGGAGGAGTTGTGTCTATGTAAGTATATTTATTGAGAAGTTTATAAATATGTTTATTAGTTTCCGTGTAGTGACGAATAAAGAATGTGGAGTATCACCCCTATTAATCCCATGGGTGTCATAAAACTACGCAGGAAAATAACACCCCAAAAAAAGTAAAAAAAAAAACACAGTGGAACATAGAATCTCCTCCTTTTTGAAAGTCGATTAAAAATAGTAACCGTCTGGTCAGCGTGGTACGGTAGGATAAAACCTCCTTTCTAAAGAGAGGCCTTTGCCCAGCAGTGGACTAAAGACTGTTGATGATAATTATTAGCAGTAGCACAGCCTCTGCATAGTTTGTGATCAGTCACCCGTATGTAAGATGTGCAAAGTTATTATTAAATAGCCCTTTTTTTACCCGAATCGAAAGGAGGGTTATATTTTAGCTTTCATTCAATCAACACAAATATAAAAATAAAAAACTATGTTACTTGCTGCTTCGGAACCCTTCATGGGCGAGTCCGACTCGCACTTGGCCGCTTTTTATTTTTAATAATTACGTGTTGAAACCCCCACGGGCGACCGTTTAAAACCCGCCGCAAATATAAACATAAAAAAACTCAGGTGTGGGAGTTTTTTATGTATGGGCCTGCCAAAATGACTCTACTCTGCCTCTTCCTTGTCTGTCTCTTCCTTCCAAAATGACTCTTTCCATCAGGAAAGCATAAGCAGAATCCAAGAGTGGTCACCATACTCATTGCGAATGCAGACAATACAACAATGCAGCATGGTGACTACCACTATGGCGGGCTAGTGATGCTTCTGCATCATTGGGCCTCCAGTCTCGCATTCTCAAACGAAACAAGACAACACGAATGCTGTCATTTTACGTTGATTTTCTGTGCGAGGGTAGTACCGCCCCGGTCGAGCCGGCCCAACCGTGCTGACATCTGCGTGGCTCTACTACCTTGAGATGGGAGAAATCCGAAAAGTGCTGTTATTAAGACATCCGGACCCTTATTATTAAATAGCCTTAATCTAAGGTTTATCTAAGTATTGATAACAGCTGATAACGACCGTAGAAAGCTGCTAGCGTTTCTCATGGTGTCCCCAACACAATGGCTCACTAAACATGCAGTTATTTTCACCAAATATGACCGTCTCTTTGTTTGAGAACTTTCACTGTATAATAATATATATTTAAACGTAGGGAAAAGGTTGTTTTACTTATCTGTAAAGTAAAGTAAAAAATAAAAAAATAATCATATCTTAAATCATTAATACCAGTTGTTCAAATAAAAAAAAGTAAAAACTAAAACCCAACTACGACAAAAAACGGCGCTGGGAAAGTATGAAACAAGTTTAAAAAGCCGTAGTCACGCGTTGTTAAAGTGTTTTTTTTTTGTACTTTTTTTAAAAGACAACACCCGCACTAGGAATAAATCCTGTGTCGCGGGGGACTTTACAAACATACATGAAACGGACACAAATAACACCCAGACTCAGAACAACAATTTGTGGATCACACAAAGTGTTGTCCTACGTGGGATTTGAACCCACGACACTTGTCAAAGTAGGAAACGACGTGGTGACCGTTAAACCACTAGGCCAAACGTGCAGTCAAGTATTTGGTACGTTTCCATGTAACGTGTGACTACGGATTTTCATACTTTTCCGGCGTCGTTTTTTGTCGTAGTTGGGTTTTAGTTTTTACTTTTTTTTATTTAAAATGTGTTGGTGCCGGTATAATATTAATATCTTTGCAAAGTATATTTTAAATACCTAAGAAATATCACAATTATCAAATAAATACGGACGAAGTCATGAGCAAATATTAATAATATATATATATATATATATATTTGAAATGTACAAGTAGCGCCCTTTCCAGTGATACCAAACACGGCATATTTATCTCAAATTTATTTTTTATCTCAGTACTTTATGACCACTAGAGGGCGCCACATTAGATTCAGTGTCACGTCGAGCTGTGCTCAAGGTCTCGGGTTCGATGCCCGGGTCGGACCAAATATTTTTATGATCTGCAAATGTTTGTTTCGGAGTTTGGGTGTTTTCTAAGTATAATATTTATGTATTTACAAAAAAAAAGTTATATATGTATTTATATCAGTTGTCTAGTACCCATGACACAAGCTCTGCTTAGCTTGGGAATAGATGTCGTTGTGTGTTAGATGTCCGAAAAATATTAAAAAATTTTGGCAGGGCCATTCATTAAAAACAAACTATCAGGGAATTTACCATCTGCTCTTTTGCCATCTATTCCACGATAGAAACACTTTTAATGAACCCGGAACTGAACTTGAAAGACAAACCAACAAATAATGCAGGTCGGAACTCCGTCCCCATATTGTGTTAAGGCTCTATGAATCACTGAACAATGGAGGCTTTAATCGATCTATTCATATGTCAATATTGATCATTGTCTCCTATCTTGAGAGGAGTGCTGCTTAAATACCTCCATTTCCTGTGACGTCACTTGCTTTGTGACTTTTTTATGTAGTTCACGTGTAGTAGACTTCTTAAAGAGAAATTTGGTTTGTAATTAATTGAAAGGTAAACTTTGACTTGATTCTATCTGCGAATCTATCTATACATCTATACAACTAAATGAAATTGAAGTGTCTGTCTGTAATTTCAAATTAACAGCGTTTCATTAACATTAAAAGTGTTTACAGTACTTATGTAAAAAAATCAATTTATAAAATCTTCAGCTATCTGCCAGTGAAACTCCTGTCAAAATTAGTCCAGCCGTTTCAGAGATAAGCCGGAATAAATAGACAGACACAACAAATTAAAAAAAAAACTGGAACGGCTTGAAAGATTTTTACGGGACTTTCACTGGCAGATAGCTGATGATATAAGAAGTAACTTAGGTTACTTTTATTTGAGAAAAAGAAATAGGAATAAATAAAATAATGAACACATTCGAATCTAAAACCGCGAGAATACCGCGGGCCGCAGCTAGTTACAATATTATACTTCGTTCATCAAAATGATTCTAGATGAAAGGGTACTCATATACTTTAAAAAAAATGCTGCAGATAAAGTCAACAAAGAATACATTCGATAAACACTACCAAAAATCATCATAACCAAACCACCATAAATAATGATGATGTTTTCCTAGCCGATTTCGGCCTCGGCTGCCAGTTTTAACGGAGACCAGCCAACTGCCCAGGCGATATTATAGTGTACAAGTGTGTGCGCAAATACAGGTGCACTCTCTGTTCTCTCAATCTTATAATCCGATGGGACAGTTATACGACACAGCCGGGGAGAAATCAGGCGCAGGACCGACGGCTTTAGGCGCTGCACAAACGTAGACACTTTCTGTTGCCGACACGGCACTGTCACTGGTAACCGTAGTTGCTGTGTTCGGTGGCGGAAATCGGATACAGTCACCGGTCGCTACTACTGGCCACAATTCGTCGCTTGTTTTCCGTCAGTCTTACGATGGACGTCGATAAATTGTAAGGAAATTGATTAATGTTGCTTGTGTCTTTAACTGGCGACTTTTAGTTTCCAGCTACCGACCACTTTTTGATCGTCATGAGTATGTGTTAAGTGGTATCAACTGGACACAAAAAAACATTTTCACGTTCCCATATCAAGATAACGCGGTTGTGAAGCATTGAACCAGCTACTATGACGACACCATTGCATCGGCCCGTTTCCCACGCAATTTACAAGACACAACTGTGAAATACACACCATACTAGATCTAGATGCCTATAGGAGCCACAATATAAATCACTTTTTTTCCATACAGAACACCTATAAAGATTCAATAGGTTTTTTTTAACTGCACGGATAGTCGGATAGCATAGTGGTTTAAGAAGTCGCCACGCCGCTTCTTACAGCGTAAAGATGGTTCAAATCCTACATGGGACAACAGTTTTGATGGATCCAAAAATTGTTCTTCTGAGTCTGTATGTTCTTTGTGTCCGTCTTATGTATGTTTGTAAAGTATAACAAATGGGAGCCATCAGTAATAGCTACAAAATGGGATCTTAAATCCAACGGAAATTAATTTTACTCTCCTTCTGGCAAAATCGGGTAAGAAAGGCTGTATGATCCCAGATTAAGCAGAGCATGTACTATGGAAATCAAAATACTGATAAACATTTATGATTATATCGAATAGTAAAGATCTTTACATTGGACAATGCAAAGAGCAAAAAGTTTTTGTACTGCCGTACCCTAAATGCATCTATACTAATATTATAAACGCGAAAGTTTGTAAGTATGGATGGATGGATCAGAATAACACATAGGCTACTTAGCCGCGATAACCGACATATACGCGGGCGGAGCCGCGGGCAACAACTAGTCTTGTATAAAAACTATAAAAAGCCATCCATCCAAAGTGATTCCACTCTGCCGATGAAAAGTATGTGCTGAATCCAAGAGTAGCGGTCACCATACATTGCGAGTGCAGATAATGCATCAGTCCAGCATGGTGACCCACACTATGGCGGCTTATTGACATGGTTCTACATCATTGGGCCTCCGGTCTCGCACTCACCACCAGAACACGACAGCACGAATGCTCTCATTTTGGTTGGTCTTCTGTCAGATGGAAGTGCCACCCTAGTCGAACCGGCATGCTCGTACTGAAATAAGCCTGGTTCTACCACCTTGTAAATCTGACGTAATTTCCTCTAATGTCAATTAAGATACGATGATAGGATTTTCCTACCAGTAATTTAACTCTAAAATAGTATAAGCTAAATATCTGAAGATTACCTTCGGAATCGCTGCACTTAAAAACCTGACTTACGTCACGTCACATAAAGTTCAAACTACAGTACCTAAATGAAGTTTAGTACAGATGGGCTTGGTCTGAATTCGGGTCACTGTATAAGCAGCAAGGTATATTTAAAGGTTAACGCACACTTAAAACGTTAGGTTTAGAAGACAGATATATTTTTACGAAAATGTGTATGTTCATAGTAACGCTATATCCTTTCCCCCTAGTTCTGGCTATGACGATGGCCATACTCACAGAATGGACATGACATCTTTATCTTTGCCGCCCTACATCACAAAAAGAAGAAAGAAATTTAAGTATTGCACATATATTATCATAAATCATCGATGATGTTTTTACATTTAATACCTATTCAACCGACCGATGGCGGTATACCCATCCCAATAGGCGTAGTTAAATGTAATAGGCCGGTGACGGGCAGCAGCGTCACCGGTGTAAGGAACTGCGACCTGCGATCACCAACCCGCCTGCCCAGCGTGGTGATTATGGGCATTAACCTCCATGCAGCTGCAAAATAAGCCACGGCCCCCAGTTCCCGGCAGTCTCGCTATTCCTGGTGGCGACCATGGTAACGGCGAGGCGGGGGGTGCTAAGAATCTCCGGGTTACGGCAGGCCACCACAACCGACGGGGTTCCAGCCCGAGTGATGGCCCGAGCCCTCGACCATATGTCGGACCGCCTCAGGGAAGTGTTGGACGCTAGCCTGGCGTCCGGACGCTTCCCTGAGTGCTGGAAATGCGGGAAGCTGGTCCTGTTGAGGAAGCCGGGACGGCCTGCCGATTCGGTCGCGGCCTATAGGCCCATCGTGTTGCTGGACGAGGCGGGTAAACTTTTTGAGAGGATACTCTCTGCCCGCATCGTCCGGCACCTCTGCGAGGTGGGGCCCGACCTGTCGGACGCCCAATTCGGATTCCGAGAGGGGCGTTCGACGGTCGATGCCGTGATGCGCCTTAGGGCCGTGACCGAAGAGGCAGTGAGCTGTGGCGGCGTGGTGTTGGCGGTGTCCTTGGACATCGCCAACGCCTTCAATAGTCTGCCATTTAGCTGCATCAGGGAAGCACTCCACTACCACGGGGTGCCAGAGTACCTGAGGCGGCTAGTGGCAGACTATTTAGAGGAGCGTACCGTCGTGTACGAGGACCGAGAGGGCGTCTTGAGACGGCGACCCATGTCGTGCGGCGTTCCGCAGGGGTCTGTCCTTGGACCACTCCTGTGGAACGTGGGATACGACTGGGTCCTACGAGGTCGTCTCCCCCCCGGGCTGGGCGTAATTTGTTACGCCGATGACACTCTTGTCACAGCCCGGGGGGCGAACTTCCAAGAGGCGGCGCGCCTGGCCACCTGGGGTGTTTCTCTGGTGGTCGGGCGCATCGAGGCGCTGGGCTTACGGGTGGCCCTGGACAAGACGGAGGCCCTATTATTTCATGGGCCCCGTCGTGGTCCGCCCCCCGGCGCCTCCATAGAGGTCAACTCGGTCCTCGTACCGGTTCGGGCCCAAATGAGGTATCTGGGCCTGATCCTCGACGGTAGGTGGCTCTTCGACGAGCACTTCCGACAGCTTGGTCCAAAGCTGGTCGGCGCTGCCTCTGCCCTTGGGAGACTCTTGCCCAATTTGGGTGGAGCCAGCGTCGCAACGCGACTCCTCTACACGGGGGTGGTCCGGTCGATGGCGCTGTATGGTGCACCGGTGTGGGTGGGGGCTCTGACTGCCCTAAATAAGGCCCGCCTCTGGCGGCCTCAGAGGGTATTGGCAGTCAGAGCCATACGCGGATACCGCACGGTGTCGACCGAGGCGGCGTGCGCCCTGGCCGGAACACCCCCGTGGGATTTGGAGGCGGAAGTGCTCGCCGAAGTTTATCGACGGGTGGCTGAATATCGGGCGGAGTATGGCTATCGCCCTCCGCCCGAAGAGGTACGCGAGTGGCGTGAAGCCGCCCGTCGAGCCACTATGGCTAGATGGTCGTTCCGGCTGGAGACTCCACGTGCTGGCTTTGCCGCCGTGGAGGCTCTCCAGCCGGTCATCCTCGAGTGGGCAGGGCGGCAGCACGGGACCCTTTCCTTCCGACTGACGCAGGTCCTTTCCGGGCATGGTTGCTTCGGGAAGTACCTGCACTCGGTCGCTAGGAGGGAATTGAGTCCCGCCTGCCACCACTGCGACTGCAATGAGGACTCGGCGCAGCATACGCTGGCGATCTGCCCTGCATGGGCGTCGCAGCGCCGGGCCCTCACTGCAGTCATCGGAGGAGATCTCTCGCTACCGGCCGTCATACGCTCCATGGCCGGTAGCGATAGCAGTTTTACCGCGGTCGCAACCTTCTGCGAAGAAGTCATCTCGCAGAAGGAGGTGGCGGAGAAGGCCCGGGAGGATGATATCCACTCGGACCCAATCCGCCGCCGGCGAACTGGGCGGCGGAGGCGCGCCTACCAGCGCCTCATGCCGCCCTGAGTGTGGCCGCGGATGGTCGGGACGGGTTTTCCCCTCCATCCGCTCTAGTGGCCACCCGCGAAGGGGCGACGTACGCGTGTGCCGTACGTCGCCTAAATTGAGAGTTTTACAGCAGACGGTGCCCGCTTCAGTGCGGGCAAGCGCTGGGAGGAGTCCGGATGTGTTAATAACTGCAGTTCCCGGATTCCTCCCTTCACAGGCGCAGAGTGGCACACCGTGTGGTTTTAGTCGGTTCGAGTCCGACACACCGCCCCGCCGTAAACCCCGGTGGGGTGACGGTCCGAGGGGATTTCCACACGTAAAAAAAAAAAAAAAAAAAAAAAAAAAGGCCACCACAACCGACTGACCCTGGCTACGTTTAATGGCCGCACATTACGGCTAGACTCGCATCTGGCACAACTCGAGGTGGAACTTGAGAAAATTAGATGGCATATTTTGGGGTTATGTGAAGTCCAAAGAGAGGGGGAGGACACCATAACCCTTGACTCGGGCCATCTCATGTACTTCCGTGAGGGAGACCAACAGTCTCAAGGTGGCGTTGGGTTTCTGGTTAACAAGTCCCTATCTAGCAACGTTGTGGAAATGTCTAGTGTGTCGAACAGGGTAGCGTACCTCATTATCAAGCTCACCGAGAGGTATAGCCTCAAGGTAGTGCAAGTGTACGCACCGACCTCGGCCCACTCGGACGATGAGGTGGAGTGTATGTTCGATGACATATCGAGGGCCCTCCACTTCACTACTAAAACCCACTACAACGTTGTTATGGGTGACTTCAACGCCAAAGTGGGAGTACAAAATTGCAGCGAATCGGTAATAGGATCCCATGGATTTGGAAGCAGAAATCATAGGGGGCAAATGCTCGTCAACTTTCTCGAACGAGAGGGGTTGTTCTTGATGAACTCATTCTTTAAGAAACGGCCCCAAAGGAAGTGGACGTGGCGAAGCCCCGACGCTATGACTAAAAATGAGATCGATTTCATCATGACGGACAGAAAGCACATATTCAGAGACGTCTCAGTGATCAATAGGTTTAACACCGGTAGTGATCACCGACTCGTCCGAGGCTCTCTGAATATCAACTTTAAAGCTGAACGTGTCCGATTGATAAAATCCAGGCTCCGACCAACTCTGCTCCAAGCCGCAATGGGATCTGAAAAGTTCCAGTCAAATCTGGAAAACCGATTTGCTGCTATGGAAACCACAACAGGCGTGAACCAGAACCTTGAAAATGTGGTTCGAATCCTCAGGGAAGAAGGTACGAGATTTTGTGAAATGCAGCGTAAGGGCAGGTAATCTAAGCTTTCGGAAAGGACCCTTGGGCTAATGAAGGAACGACGTGAAAACCCACTTCTCACTTCGTCGGCAAAACGGACTCTAAACCGAGAGATCAGCAAACTAGTACGATACGACCTCCGATGCTCCAATACTCTTTCGATCGAAAGAGCGATCGAGCAGAATCGGGGGTCAAAGGTGTTTGTACAATCTCTCGGAAGAAGCTACCTGACGAAGCTGACTACAGCAAGTGGAGAAGTCGTTACTTCCAAGCCGGTCGTCCTTTCGGAAGTGGAACGTTTCTATGGCGGTTTGTACGCTTCGCATGCATCTCGACCTGATCCCGAAAATGAGGACTCTAGAGCCACATTAACACGCCACTACACCGAAGATCTGCCAGAAGTCAGCATTGACGAAATCGAGATGGCTCTTGGACAGCTTAAAAATGGAAAAGCCCCTAGGACGGCATTACAACAGAACTGTTAAAGGCTGGAGGTAAGCCCGTACTGAGGGAGCTCCAAAAGCTTTTTAACGCTGTTCTGTTCGAAGGGAGAACTCCAGAGGGGTGGAGCAGAAGTGTGGTCATCTTGTTCTTCAAGAAAGGTGACAAGACCAGGTTGAAGAACTATCGACCCATTTCGCTTTTAAGCCACGTCTACAAGCTGTTCTCAAGAGTCATCACGAACCGTCTTGCGCGAAGACTCGACGAATTTCAACCACCGGAGCAAGCTGGATTTCGGAGCGGATATGGCACCATAGACCACATCCACACAGTGCGGCAAATTATACAGAAGACAGAGGAGTATAATCAGCCCCTGTGTCTAGCATTCGTGGACTATGAGAAGGCCTTTGACTCGATCGAGATCTGGTCTGTTCTGGAGTCCCTGCAGCGTTGCCAAGTGGATTGGCGATACATCCAAGTGCTGAGATGTCTCTACGAAGCCGCCACCATGTCCGTCCAAGTACAGAATCAGCAAACAAGGCCCATACCATTGCATCGAGGAGTGAGACAAGGGGATGTTATTTCCCCGAAATTGTTCACAAATGCAATGGAGGATCTGTTCAAGACGCTATACTGTTTCCAGTATAGCGTCTTGAACAGATCCTCCATTGCCACGTCCTTTCGGACGTGGCATAAATATCAATGGCGAATACATCTCTCACTTGCGATTTGCGGACGACATCGTCATTATGGCAGAGACGCTGCAGGACCTTCAACAGATGCTGAACGACCTGGCTGACTCTTCTGTGCGCATCGGCCTACGGATGAACTTGGATAAAACCAAGGTCATGTTCAATGAACATGTACTACCGGAACCGATCGCAGTACACGGTGCCGTTCTCGAAGTTGTTCAAAATTATGTGTACCTCGGGCAGACTTTGCAGTTAGGTAGAAACAACTTTGAGGATGAGGTGAACAGGAGAATTCAGCTGGGTTGGGCAGCGTTTGGGAAACTTCGTCGGGTCTTTTCATCGTCGATCCCACAGTGCCTTAAGACGAAAGTCTTCAATCAGTGCGTCCTACCCGTCATGACATACGGAGCCGAAACGTGGACACTTACGGCACGGCTGGTCCACAAGTTCAAAGTCGCTCAGCGTGCTATGGAGAGGGCTATGCTCGGCGTTTCTCTGAGGGATTGCATCAGGAATGAGGTAATCCGGCAGAGAACCAAGGTCATCGACATAGCCCAAAGGATTAGCAAGCTGAAGTGGCAGTGGGCTGGCCATATTAGCCGCAGAACTGATTACCGTTGGGGTAAACGGGTTCTTGAGTGGAGACCGCGTCTCGGCAAACGTAGTGTAGGACGTCCACAGGCCAGGTGGAGTGATGATCTGCGCAAGACGGCTGGCACGAGCTGGATGCGAGAAGCCGAGGATCGAACCAAGTGGCGCGCAATTGGAGAGGCCTATGTCCAGCAGTGGACTGCGATAGGATGATGATGATGATGATGACCTATTCATTAAACTATTCGAGACGAGAACTTTGATTGCGCGATTTAGATCAATAGTAACTTCATAACTTGGTGCGTCCTCGTTAGATGGCGTTGGAGTATGTTTCTGTTTGCTACAACAAAGTAATAAATTTCCGTTAACGCTTAAACTTGTAGAAACCTTTAAGAAAATAAAATACTCTTAAGTAATCACAGCTTGATCATTTAAGTTACTGATTGCTACATAAAATGTAGTCTAACTAGTCAAACGCTTTTTGCACCAAAATTCTTGCCTTTTGCTACTTAAGTACGTTAAGTTAACATAACTTGCATACACGGCTGTCCTGATCCATAAATACATAGACCTTTTTACGTGTCACAAACGTTGCAACATAAACTGCTTTTAAACTTAGGCATTAAGTCCACCGATGCATGTATTTGTGCATAAAGTTATAAAATCTATACTTATAATAAAAATGTAACAGGTCCAATTCTGTACATTAAAGATATTTTGAATTTTTTTTTTTGGAGGGCTCTTTATAATCGATTCTGAAACCAAAACTGTTTTTTTTTTCATTTTTGTCTGTCTGTCTGTCTGTATCTTGTCCGCTCATCACGCCGAAACTACTGAATTGATTCAAATGAAACTTGGCATGATTTGAGTTCATACTACGAGGTAGGGCATAGGATACTTTTAATATTATTTATATTTTTATGGTATGTTGTTTTTATACCAAGTGAATTCCTTTTGTGTATGTAAATGTGAGTATAGTCTAGGCTTGTAATATAAGTTCATATTTAGTATCTTTCTGGTGGCTTTGAGTGTTTCCCCGGCCTACCTAAATGTCCTGCTGACGGTAGTGTCGCGCTTCGGGTCGTAACACGATGGCTGGGGCTCGTATGCCGTCTGTATGGACAGGCCGACTCAAAACTATGGTCCTTTCTTCAAAAGGACAACACAGATCCTATACTGTACTCGCACAGTTTTTTTTTGTTTTGTAATCAATGTTCTCGGACTAAAGAAAAAGGACATCTCTGTGGTTTGTTTCGGCATTTCTTCCCAGAGTGAGTCGTAGGAAATGCCGGTCTCTTCTAGTTGTAAAGTCCGAAGTGTAAAAATATCTGAAAAGATTTACTTACAAATAAATATCATTTCATTTCATATCCCGAAATTCAGCACGGTTTCCTGGAGAGAGGGGATGAAAGTCAAAATATGTACTTAGTTGTAATTCAATAATACATAGTCCGATTTTATTCATTCTTTTTCTGTTAGAAAGAAAAAAAATAAAAGATAACGGGAAAAGTCTTTTTTTTGTCCGCGACTGTACACTACCTGTGGGAAGCGGAGACAGATATGTAAATGTGGCGGTACGAAGTTCGCCGGGTCAGCAACTAAATAAATAAAGTCTTCAACCACTTCTTGCACCAACGTTTTTACTTTTTGCTATTTAATATTTCCGCTGGTGCAAATTTTGAGGTGAAATTTTGCAGTTCTGGCGCAAGGTTTTGAAGGGGGAACCAACGAGACAAACTAACACATCATTTTCATCATCATTATCAGCCCGTTGCAGTGCTGTGCCAGCCACTGCTGGACATAGGCTTCTCCCAAGGAACACCATAGAGCCCGGTCTGTTGCTTTTTGCATCCAATCGCTGCCAGCACTTCTATACAAGTCGTCCCGCCATCATTTTCACTACAGACGAAAGCAAAAAATAGTTTGTACAACTCAAAAGCAAGTATGAGACAAAAGATTAAAATTGTAGGTTAACGATAATGTCCAATGGCGTGTATGTCCAGTTTTCACAGTTAACTGTATTTAGGGTAGGCAGTAAACGTCTGACTCACTTTACTATGTTGATGTTTATCTTGAAAGACTTCAAACCTGAATACTACGAGATAAAAGCGCCGTATGAAGTGTTTGTGTATTTCATTCATAACAATTGTGTAGTGTTTTTAGTGTCTATCTGGTTTTTGATACGTTTTTACTTATATTATAGAGCTAAGTTTGTTTGTTAGATTGAAAACGCTAACCTAAAAAACTGGTAGTTCGATTTGATAATAATAAATAAATATTTCGGGGCAACAGTCTAAAATAATATGTAACCAGCAAACTACTTAGTTTTGCCATAAATATTGTTATGTTGTTGTGCTGTTGGCGGTATCGTTGGACATCGCCAACGCATTCAATAGTCTGTCATTTAGCTGCATGCATCAGGGAAGCACTCCACTACCACGGCGCGCGAAAGTACCAGAGGCGGCTAGTGGCAGACTATTTAGTACGTACCGTCATGTAAGAGGACCGAGATGGCGTCTTGAGATGGCGACCCATGTCGTGCCATGTCGATGGTGTTCCACAGGGGTCTTTGGAACGTGGGATTCGACTGGGTCCTTCGAAGTTGTCTCCCCCCGGGCTGGGCGTAATTTGTTATGCCGATGACACTTTGGTCACGACCCGGGGGGTAAACTTCCAAGAGGCGGCGTGCCTGGCCACCAGGGGTGTTTCTATAGTGGTTAGGCGCATTGAGGCGCTGGATTTACGGGTGGCCCCGGAAAGGATAAATGCCCTATTGTTCCATAACAACGCCATCTAGTCCCAAACTAAGCAGAGCTTGTACTATGGGTACTAGACAACTGATATAAATACAGATAGACTTTTTTGTAAATACATACATATTATACATAGAAAACACCCAAACTCCGAAATAAATATTTGCTGATCATACAAACATTTTGGTCCGACCCAGGAATCAACTCCGAGACCTCAAGCACAGCAGTCTCATAAACTGCCACTGCGCCACCGAGGCACTCAATAATATAAAGCTAATATATACTAATATTATAAAGCTAATGAGTTGGTTTGTTAGGTTGAACGCGCTAACCTAAAGAACTGCTAGTTCGATTTGATGAACTTTGAATGTGCGGTAGTCCGTTTATAAGACTGAAGGCTGTTATAACATCACATATCACAGCTGAACCTCAATGGAAATGCGATATAGGAGGCGAAAAAGGAGAAGCCTATGCCCAGCAGTGAACTGTTGATATGAATAACATTTTGAACAACTCAGTCTCCGAAACGTCAACCAGAATCAATCAACTCATTCAAAATTGCGTAGTACAATTGAATTTAAACTTTATTCGCTGTCAATAAATTAGAGATTTGCATACCATAGGATAAAATTACAACTTATATTTCATACAGAAGCAAATAAGAACCTTATTCTCTACCGGATTAAATAGAAATTTGAATGATTAGACTATAGTGAGTGGGTGGCATAGTTTGCATACAATGAGTTAGCTAATTGCTTTCTGCTTATGCCTTAGGCTTGAATGAAAAAGTGTTGGATAGAGGTCGCGTCATCTTTTATTGATTTGCCTACTGGTGCAGTGGTTGCTAATAATGGTCGCTCATGATGCACGTATTTGTCTTGGGTGGAATTCGAATCTACAACCTACGGTTATACTAGAAGGCTTAGGTACAAGAAAATGAAAGACTTATTTAATTAATACAACTCAATGAGTAGCCACGCTGATCTCAGCACGAAAGGACCGGCTCGACCGGGGCGGTACTACCCTGGTACAGATGATCGACGTAAAATTACAGCGTACGTGCTGTCGTGTTTGGTTGGTGGGTGCGAGACCGGAGGCCCAATGATGCGGATGCATCACTAGGCCGCCATTTTGTGGGTCACCATGCTGCATTGTTGGTGACCGTCACTCTTGGATTCTTCTTATGCTTTCCATCAGGCAGAGTAGAGCCATTTTGGCAGGGCAATACATAAAAAAATACTTGTAAAATGAATATGAAGTACCTTCATTGTTAAAAAGTTACTTAACATCACGCTACGCCAGCTAAGGGCCGGGCAGTAACACACTTTCAGTAACAGTAGCTACAAACCACACAAAGCAGCTTCTCAACCCGTAGTACACATCTCGTAAGATGAGTTCAAGTTGTTCACGTTTATACTGCCTCCGGCCCATCCCACATTCCTGGGCCCAAATGTCGCGTTCTCAGCGAGGTCGCCGCGAGGTTGCGTATTCGATCTTGCCTCGAGTACTTTTACTACTTGTGTATATTATTGACTACGTTCTACGAAATGTGTTTTTAATAAGTAGCTGTAATCATGTCTTACGATAGCATTTGGGGGTTGACTTGATGAGAAATGATATACAAAATTAATTATGCATATATTACAAGCTTTGCCCGTGGGTCTGCCCGCGCGGATTTGTTACTCGAGAACTAAAGTATGTGCATGACAAATTTTATTGAAATCGGTGCAGCATTTTAGCCATGTAAGCGTAACAGACAGGGCAAGTAACCGACTTCAAAAAAGGAGGAGGTTCCCAATTTGACTGTATTTTTTTTATATTTGTTACCTCAAAACTTTCGACTGAGTGAACGTATTTTGATGATTCTTTTTTAGTTGAAAGCTGGTCCTTTCCGTGTGGTCCCATTCAACTGTTGAAGTCAGTTTATTAAAAAAAAAACTATCTTCTATTTGAAAAGGCCTAATGATGCAGAAGCATCGCGGTGTGGGTCACCATGCTGCATTGTTGCATTGTCTGCATTCGCAATGAGTATGGTGGCTACCACTCCTGGATTCTGCTCATGTTTTCCATCGGGCAGTCCAGAGTCGCTTTGATAGACCCATACATAAAAAAAAATGCGTAGAGTCCCTCCGCGCGGAAGAAGTGAAACTTCATTATGTGCAACAGTGCTTTCATACCCTCTCCATGGTAGCGTTAAACGTTTAACGCAACCGTTAAACGTTTAAAGGTTAAACGTTTAACGCAACCTTGTTGGAAGTCGCATAAGAAGTTTCACTTCAACAAGCTAAAATTCAAAATTTAAAAAACCCCCTACTCAAGCACTTAATCGAGTAATCCTACGCCAATGATATTTTTGTAGACATTCTGTTATTCTTCCCCATGACTTTTAAACGTCTCAACCGATTTTCATGAAACATGTCTAAGAACACTCGCACGTAACTCACCTTTCGTACAAAAAAAACTAAATTGAAATCGCTTCATCCGTTCGCGAGCTATGGTGCCACAGATAGACAGACAGACACGTCAAAGTGATAACACCCCTCTTTTTGCGTCGGGGGTTAAAAAAAGACAACTACCACACTAGAAATATTCCTGTTTGTCCATTATAACAGAGACACTAACAAATTATAACCCTTGTGTCATATCCTATTTCACACAATACACAGTTCAATCAGTAATCGTGTTTTTACTTAGCATATGGAAATAACATCTACATAATTTAACGCTAGACAATTAGTATTGAAAACAATGGTTTGTTTTAAATTGTTTCGGCAATTCTCACATGTTAGATAGCCTAAGGACACAGACGGACAACAAGATTTTAACTGATTTTAAACAGTCAATGACCTTTTATTATCCACTGTCAGTCAAAGGCATCTGCTTAGAAAGGATATCAATAAATAAATATATATTTTCGGCCATTTAACATACAACGTCATCCAGTCCTAACTTAGTCCTAAGCTAAGCAGAGCTTGTGTTATGGGTACTAGACAACTGAGTACATCCATTTTTTTTTGTAAATACATACATATTATACATAGAAAACTACCAAACTCCGAAACAAATATTTGTAGATTATACAAACATTTGGTCTGACCCGGGAATCGAACTCGTGACCTCATGATCAGCAGTCGCACACGCCAACCGCGAGACCAACGAGGCAGTCGACCATACAAACATTTGGTTCGACCCGAGAATCGAACCCGAGACCTCAAGTACAGCAGTCGCTTTCGCTACCACTTGGGCCACCGAGGTATATGCGATGTTCATAGTCAGCCTATTGCAGTCCACAGCTAGACATAGGCCTACCTAGTACACCACTTGGTTCAATCCTCGGTTTCTCGCATCCAACTCAACTTTTCATATTGCATAAGTTTAGACGAAACACGAATATTGCCACAGTTTTACATTAAATGTTACCAGTTGCAATATTTACACGCATTAAATATACACGTGTTTTATTAGAAAACCTGTTCTCTATGTAATTTCAATACTAATCCATACTTAATGTTATAAAGCTGAAGAGTTTGTTTGGACGCGCTAATCTCAGGAGCTACTAGGTTAAATTGAATGAAAAATTATTTTAGCGATGAAAAGCTCATTTATGGTGGTAGTGTTTAAGCTGAACAACATCACACTAAGACCAATTGGAGGGAAGCATCATTGCGATTAAAGATCTTCGTTGGTGAATCATCCAGTCAGGCAAGGCAAATCAATACATATAATATGGTCGCTGTCTGTAAATGAAAGATATATAAGGAAAACTATTATAGGCTTTATGAACGCAATAGAACCCAAAACAATGATTTTTAGAAATTTTATCTGTTTGTCTGTATCTCAAGATCGGCTTAACCGATTTGAATGCGGCTTTCACCAATCTGGTTTGGTTTGCTTTACTTAACATGTAGTATTTTCTTCATCGAAATCGGTTCATAAATAAAAAAGTTATGTCAGTTTCAAGAATCACCGCGATATCCGACATTTACGCGGGCAAAGCTGCATACAAAAGCTAGTAATTTTTATATGTTTAAACACCTCAATAAGGTGTTGTAATATTAAGATGATAATATTTTGTATAAAAATAAAGTTTTATCGTCGCACAAGATTCTAGTTTGCAATTATTTATTTCTATTACGTCCGGTTTGAGGACATAATATCAAGTTTTTTTTTTATTTGTCGCTTACTAATTTGTTATTTATTTCTGACTTTGGCTGTCATTCTCATTACTATTTTGTGCAGAGATTTAGTCCATGGTTTTGTTCGCATAAAATTAAGTGTTTAATCCCTGGGAAAAAGGAAGACATCCTATTATTTATTTTTTTCAGTAAAGCAGCTTAAACACTAATAAATTAACATTGATATTAGGATTTATACCCTAAACTGACAGCGTTCATGTCGTCGTGTTTCGTTGGTGAGTCCGAGACCGCAGGCCCAATGATGCAGAAGCATCACTAGGCCGCCATGGTGTGTGTCACCATGCTGCATTGTTGCATTGTCTGCATTTGCAACGAGTATGGTGACCAGTACTCTTGGATTCTGCTTATGCTTACCATCGGGTAGAGTCACTTTGGTACGTTCATATTCATATAAAAATGAATAAATTAAATTAAAAAGCTTTTTAAAAATATGCTTTTACTGGAATGCCTCGAGACGAATCAAACGAGTCCAAACTCGATAATGTTGCGACGTTTCTTTACAGAGTTCCTATGGCCACCTTCCAGCCCCAGCATCAGATCAGCACCATGTCATTATAGTGTTGTATTGTCACGCTGTATACAAATCCTTGCAAAATTTCAGCAAAATCGATTGAAGATATCTGCTTCAAAATTGAGTTGCAAGATTCCACCCGAACATACAAGCATACATACATACATTGCAAGTTAATAAAAATATTATATTATAATGAATAAGAATGTCGTTCTTCTAGAGTAGACGAAACAAAGTCCTTAAATCACTACTTATTTGTCTTTTCTTTTCGTCTGCCTGTATGTCTGTCAAACAAGACCCTTTATAATTATGATTATCAACAGCCTGTAACTGAAAAGTATAATGAAGCAGTCTACCTATAATTAACGTACTTATTACGTTTAAATATCTATTCAAAAAAGTTGAAAAAACCGACCAACATACTTATGTGTGTTTATAGAATACACTGTTTCTTATAAAAAACTTTTTATAAAAAAAAAAAACCGACTTCCAAAAAAACATCCAACGAAAACTCTCTGCCAAAAAAACACTTAAAAGCGTAAAATAAACTGGTTCTTCATAAATTGCGTATATCTAATTCTTTATTCATTTAAATAGTAGTATTATAATGTGTGCTAGGTACCTAGAATCTGTTTGAAGTCGGTGCCAAGTGACTATCGCTTAGACTTTTGTAATTGTTCGTTTGTATTCTTTTTGGCTTAGCACCGACTTCAAACAGATTTTAGGTACCTAGCACACATTATAATACTACTATTTAAATGAATAAAGAATTAGATATACGCAATTTATGAAGAACCAGTTTATTTTACGCTTTTAAGTGTTTTTTTGGCAGAGAGTTTTCGTTGGATGTTTTTTTGGAAGTCGTTTTTTTTTTATAAAAAGTTTTTATTTTTCAGTTTTTAGTGCAGTCAATCGTAGGTCAGTAGTAAGTTGAAGTATTTTCCATTATTGGACATAGACCTCTCCTTAGAACGATGGTTTTGTGCCTACTATATGGCCTCCCCCCTTGGTTAGACAGGTTAGTGCCAATAGGGTTTTTTCAAGATTTCCTTCTCTTTGAAGTGCTGTTGTTCGACTTACAACACTCATGGCATGAACAATAGTGGTAACAGTCCGTATTCTTACTCCGTCACCACCACATTGTCCTACTAATTGCGTGGTACGTTATCCCAGTCCTACGCTCAAAAATTTTATGTCCCTTCTACCCCTGTTAGCTACCACAATCGAAAAATTTTGTAAGGTGGGCTCCTCATCAAAATGAAGCCACTCACGAAAAATTTGCTTGATAGTAATAACTTGTAAAACTTGTTCCGGGGATCCCGTACTATTAGCAAAAACTTATAAAAAAAAAATCTAGTGACAAGTTATTACCTTCCAAAACAGTTTTACCATAACATAAAATCTCACTCGTGATCCCCAAATCGTCTAATAACACTAACAAAAACTAAATTAATCAGTTATATTTCCTTCCTATATATTAATTAGAGCACAACGCATCGCATTGCAAAAAGCATAACAGTTTAATACTTGAAAGTTGTTTCAACGCCTGACATAAAACCTATAGCATTCTTATTGCGCAATTGCTAATACATATCTAACAGGCGCTCTGAAAGTTTCTAGTCTAAGCAGGCCCTAAGACATGTAAGTGTTGCAACTTATTTATTAAATGAATTCAGTAAGTATTACAACATAATTATAATTAAAACTTGATTTTTTTAATAAGTCTATACTGTTTAAATCAAAGTGTTTTTCATGATATGGGGAGGCAAAATTGCAGATGGTTGATCTGATGGAAAGTCACTAATGCATGCAATATCCACACTTACGAGTTGACATGTTATTCCTTTGAGGTAGATGGAATTAGGCTTGGTCTAAGAGGTTATTTCGGTCCTGGAAATTTGCAGCCCACACTTTTTTCAGAGGTAAACCGGTTGAAATATAGATTTGCATCATTTCTAAAATGCACGTTGTACAGACTGTTATATAGTTTGACAGAAGTCGAGAATGGATATAATAATATACTAGCTATTGCCCGTCGGTTATTACATAAAATGTGATAAATGAAGAATGAAGAACCGCTCGACCGATTTTGTGCAAACTTCACATAAACCATCTATTATATAGTCCGAAAAAAGCCTAAACATTTGGTTTGGATAGGTGAGCCCGTTCTTGAGTTATACAATTACAAATAAAAGTGGCATTGATTTTTATATATATTGATATGTTTATGATGATATTTATGAAAATAAACAATCATTTTTTTAAGACACATAAATTATTAAAGTGCCTGCAGAAACTATATAGCAATACACGATATGTAGTTTAATAGTAATTTATTTATTTATTTATATCAACTGCTCACTACACTTACAGTAACCACACACACGTGTAGCGAGCCATTACAACGTTGGTGTTACAAATATGGTAATAATTAATAATAGGAATTCAAAGTTGTCCGACCCGAGCCAGGCAAAGCCCGCACCAAGACAGGCAACTAGACAACTGACAAACACATTTCCAAACTCATACGTATTATAAGTAAATTAGACGCAAAGGCAGAACTATCGATCGTGCTTATCACACAAAAGCTAGTCACGGGTGGGAATCGAACCCACGACCTGAGGCGCTCAGCAGTCAGACTAGAGTAAGGGTCAATTTATACTGGCGCAGAGTCGAAGCGTATCGAAGCGTTTTTCCAAAACTGAACATAACAAATTCAACCTTAACTCCACAGTGTAATGCACACATTACAGTAATATCAACCTTCAAGAAAAAAGAGTGCCTTCCACGGCGCTTATGTATCTTGAGGAGATGCCGTTAATGGGAGACAGGAGGCACCTTCCAGGAGGTCCTAGAAGGTGCCTACTGACTCCCATTAACGGCAAATGAGCACATGGGTCACCCGACCCATGTGCTCATTTACCCTTTGTATCACTAAAAAACGATACATATTACTAATATACCATACTAAGCAATGAATTAATTCCTTAACAACTAGGTTTTCTGTGGTGATCTGGTTTAATTTCAGTCAAGTTGGTCCAATTATTTCTAAACTCTATGTTTATGTACATTGTACAAGACCCGCGAGTCTAATACAACAACTACTACACGCAGGTGAAAAAAAAATACATACAGTGGAACATAGAACCTCCTCCTTTTTGGAAATCGGTTAAAACTTCAACCCCAACCAACTAACTTGTCTGCCCAGCGTTAGTAGGTTAGTTATAACACCACTGACACAATAATATTGTCATTATACTAAATTTCGTCAGTGCTATAACTAAGGTGACATTATTTTTATCAGAGCGGTCCCGGTCCGTTCTTCTCTGGAACTATGTAAAAAACTTTACTATTATTTTACTATACTCTGTCCATTTCTTTATTTTCTTTTTGACAGTTCAAGACATTTTGAAATTAGTGACGCCCTCACCCATTACCGAAACGAATAGCGATTTTATTTATGACTAGCGACCCGCCCCGGCTTCGCACGGGTGGATTTCAGATGCCCCCGCCGACGACACGATTTGTGCATTTTAAATCTGTAATATCTTTGAATATATTCATTTAAATTAGATACTGTAAAGGGCCATTTTGATCTATATTAAATGCACAATGTATTTCATTTACTTAATTGTATAAGGATTCATTCTGTATTGCTTAAAGTCACTTAAGCCATTATTTCTCGTAAAAAGAAAGGAATAAAAAATGGTTGTTGTGGGTTATCCCTAAGAGATAGACATATACCGTCGCGGACTTTTTTGTAGTACTTTTTAAGGTGTACAATACTGTAGTACATTATTTTGATCTATCTCGTAGGGTGCAACCAGCGTTTCCAATGTAAGCGCAAAAAAATGTGTTTATTTGCTACATCACATTAGAAACCTCGAAAATTAACAGTGTTCCCATACTATATTATGCATTTATTATACATAAAAACCTTCCTCTTGAATCACTCCATCTATTAAAGAAACCCGCATCAAAATTCGTTGCGTAGTTTTAAAGATTTAAGCAAACAAAGGGACATAGGGACAGAGAAAGCGACTTTGTTTTATACTATGTAGTGAAGAACTTTCAATCGATTTAATTAAATATTTTTTGTTGAAATATTAATTATCCCTTTATTAGTTTTTTATATTATGTAAGAAATAAACAAAAATATAAATAATGAATCTGTAAATTAGATAAATGAAAAGAGTTATTGTTCTTTACTCTTGGTTTGATCCTAAATTCCTCGACTTGATTCCTTGCAAAAATTCAATCTTGGAGTCATAGATACTATTTTTATTTCCTTTTTTTTATTAAATTTACAGAAAAAATACTTACATGAAGTCAAATGTTTTTTTTCATATGATCGATTTATCGTATTTCAAGTACTGTTTTATAGTCTGTGGTTGTTTGTTATGCACAGACCACTTCACTAAAGTACCGTCACCGTCAATAAAGTACGACATTACTGTAGTACATAATTCCGAAAAAAAAAGGTAATTTATAGGCGTGAGCTGTCAAAAAGAAAATAAAGAAATGGACAGAGTATAGTTTACACTATTACTATTATTGTACTAGCTAGTAAATAAAATAATAATATCTTAATATATATATTTCTTGTGTGCGTGTGTATGTGACTGAACTCCTCCTAAACGACTGGACCAATTTTGATGAAATTTTTTGTGTGTGTTCAAGGGGATCTGGGAATGGTTTAGATTCACAAAAACGACTGGACCGATTTTGATGAATTTTTTTGTGTCTAAAAAAAAAGCAAAACAACGTTTGCCGGATCAGCTAGTCTGATATAAAATTAAATAATGAAAGTTTACTAGGTATAAAAAGCATAGACATAGATAGGGTATAAAAAATCAAATTATTGCTTGATACCCATATGATATGATAGTATAGTACTGCCTCGGTGGCGCAGTGGTAGCGTATGCGACTGCTGTGCTTGAGATCTCGGGTTCGATTCCCGGGTCGGACCAAATGTTTGTATGATCTGCAAATATTTGCTTCGGAGTTTGGGTATTTTTTATGTATAATAATGTATATAGGTAAGTAGTATTTACACAAACAAATGTATATACGTATTTATATCAGTTGTCTACTACCCATAATACAGGCTCTGCTTAGTTTGGGACTAAATGGCGGTGTGTTTTAGATGTCCGAAATATTTATTTATTATTTATTTTGGGGTATTTGTGCCATCGTTGGGGACAACGGGACGGACAGTCTAAAAGGGGGACGCATGGTCACGCTTTCTTTTGTAATCTGAGTGGTCACGTTAGTTATAACTATAACCGAGTACAACCTCAATCTTTCCAAAACAAAAACAAAACAAAGTCTGACCGGTACCTCGTGATGAGTACAGAATGCTCGTGTTCATATTACCGTTACGGCTGATAAACTGCCGCAGTCTCAGGCTGAAATTTATAAAGCGTGCTTAGTCTTTGCTTAGACTTACCTCACGAGTTAAGTGTGCATTGAAATTTATAGTCATTATGCTTAGCTCAAGCTGAGCAAATGCTTAGCATAGTCTAAGTCACCGAAATCCTTGACTTAGCGAATACTTACGCGCTCATATAGATGGTTCGATTGACCAGGTAAAAAAACCGTAATCTAGTTTGAAAACTTTATAACAGAAGTCCGTAAGGGCACGCCAGGGTCAAAGTTAAAAGTTCTTTCTAGAAATTGATAATTAATTATATGTAATTGAAATCGAGACAATCTAAATAATTGTTGAATTTTTTTTATGGAATAGGCGAGCATACGAGCAGATGTATCGCCTCATGGTAAGCGATTACCGCCGCCCATGGACACCTGCAACACTAGAGGGTGGGAGGGGAGGGGGTTGGGGGACTGGCCTCCGGTGTCCTCACTCACTCAGTGAAACACAGCGCAAGCACTATTTCACACCGGTTTTCTGTGAGGCCGTGGTATCACTCCGGTCGAGTCGGCCCATTTATGCCGAAGCGTTGCTCTCCCACGGTGTCAATCCGGTTTTTTTTTTGATGACAACTCAAAGATACATTCTATTTTACTTGTACATGTGTTATTTTGGCCCTTTTTCACTTAAAATCAAGAAAAAATAACGGTTTAAATTGATTGATCTACAATTATACGATAAAGATTATAAAATTACTAATATTTAAGTTTAATACAGCTATTTTAAAAATAATATGTGTTTGAAATACCTATATAATTAAAATAAATATGCTATGCAAATTGAAACATTAAACATTTTTTCCTGAGCTCTTGCTTAGCATACACTCAGTAAATACTTAGCCCAAAGGACTATAAATTCGAACGCTAAGATTACACTGAGCAGGAACTTAAGTAAGTATAGCGTAAGCAAAGTCTGAGCAAAGTCTAAGCACGCTTTATAAATTTCAGCCTCAGTGTTTGACCACCGCGCCGCGGTTCGATCGCTTCCGTATACATGCACAGCTTCTTAAGGCGAAGATGTGTTTAAGTAACCTTTACGTAACTTAAGCCAGTTAAGTTAAGCAATGTTAGTATGGTTAGAGTGAAATGGACGATTGTTTATTTACATTGATGCTTTTAAAAATGTCAGTAGTATTTAGATGGTTGGTAGTCTGTGCGCTTCTCTAGAAACTTTCTGCCTTGCACAACAAAACTGTGGAAAGAACTGTCGCCTCCGGTATTCCCAGAGCAATACGACCTTCAAACTTAACAAAAGAGCGTACTCCTTTTTACAAGGCTGGCAACGCACTTGTGAGTTGTGACGCCTCTGGTGTTGCTGGTGTCCACGGGCGGCGGTAATCAGGCGATCTGTCTGCACGTTTGCTCTCTATTCCATAAAAGAAATAGTAAGCATTTTCGGACATCTGACACACAACCAATCTAGTCCCACACTAAGCAGAGTTTGTTGTATGGGTTACTAAACAACTGATATAAAGTCATAATTTACTTTTTTTTAAATATATACAAACTATACTATACATAGAAAATACGTGAACTCTGAAACAAATATTTGCAGATCATACAATATTTTGTCTGACCCGTGCATCGAGAACTCATGCACACCAGTCGCATACGATACAACTGCGCCATCGAGTTTTAAACCATTAAGCACCAAAATGTTGAGTGTGAAAATATTGAATTTCCAATCCACACAGGGTTCGTTTTAGGTACGAATTTTTTCTACACGTATTACAGCTAAATATAGATTTAAAAACTTATAATCACAAATAGATTCATCAAATATTATTTGTAGCTTATTCTTACATTTACTTCAATTCTGTAGTAAGTAAATCAAGGCTGTGTCATGATTTTTTTTAACTTTCGCTGTCTATTTAATATTACTCACTCATTCATACAATAAATTAAGCAATTGAAAATAACGGACGCTTCGTCCATTTTATGCTGGTTACTTATTTTTTGAAAATATTTATGATTTATAGATGATTAAAAAATACATATATTAAAATCCTCTTTAATAGGCTAAAACCTTCTTTCTTAAAAGAGTTCTATATCCAGCAATAGATTAGAACAGGCCTTTGATATATAATAATGATGCACTCTCAATTTCATGTTTCAACCTAGTTGCACTGACCATGAATAAATTAAATATTAGTCCAAGATAAATACATTGATTCTGTGTCTTAGTTATTTGGTGTTTTATTTCGTTGTTTTAATCTAAACGTACTTTTAAAAATGTTTCACATTATGAGGAGTGTGAAAATGAAATGACTAGTAAACGGTTCTATCGAATTTAATGAAAAAATATATTTAGTAGGTATATGAATAGGTTGTATTTTTGCCCTCCTGCCTTTATCCATCGTTTTTAATATTAACTAGCTGGACCCGCTACTTCGTACACGCGACATTTTCAAGTTATTTTTATTTTTTTCACCATTTAAACCTTCCCTGGAATACGACAAACATTTCAAAACCAAAATCAGCTAAATCGGCCCAGCCGTTCTCGAGTTTTAGCGAGACAAACGAACAGCAATTAATTTTTATATATAAGAGAAGAAGATAAGTGTGATTTAATTTTTTTGATAATTTACATGACAGAACAACGTTTACCGAGTCAGCCCGTCAGCAAGTATTAAAATTAAAAATAACATCAACTATTACAAAAGACTTAAATATGCGTCCCAATTAATTTCGCAAATACAACTAAATATAACTAAATAAGTTTCTACATTTGTCAATATTGCCAAATATTAAAATTGCACAATGAAATTGATCACACAATTATACAAACTTAGCCTTAACACTCGTCGCAAGCGCATCGTGTTCGTTCTTGCCGCGCGCATTCTCTCGCTGGTCGCGCAACGGTGTATACGTGCCGCTAACCCGAAATCGATTAAAAATAAAGTGAAGTGTAGTGTTGTGATAGTGAAAACAATGTGGTACAACATTCTGTTATTTTTTTAAGTGATTTTTATGAGAACTTGACATGAAGACCGTTGATATTTTGGAGGTAATTTATTGTTTTTTTAATTAGAAATTTAATATTTCGCACATTTGCTTCGGTTAACGCGACTTTACGGAGTACGGATACTTAACTTAGTAATTGTTGGCCTCATTTGTGCAGTAATTTCTATTGTAGGTAGATAATTACGATTTGCCAATAAAGTTTGTCTGAATAACAGATGCGGATCTGAAATCTAGACTTTTGATCTTATGTTGCATCTTTAGATATATTTTGCCTGCGTATTTTGCAATGTATTATAACTTAAAATATTTTAATTTTTATATAATACGTGATTTATTCCGTTACGTTCTTTTATTTTCTTTAATAAAAGATACATAATTATACCCACCTATTGTAACACTCAAAAAATAAACAATCAAATTGAGAACCTCTTCCTTTTGGAAGTCGGTTAAAAAATAGTTTAATATCTAAAAAGGACCGAAGAAAAAATCTAAAAATAATATTAAGCAGTTTTTAGCCAAAGTCTAAAAAAAACTATAAAATTTTCGCGCCAATCGTAGTAGGTATGTATGTAAAATATTAGGCCTACTAACTTAAGTTTGCAGTAGGTACAATATTCTCTAGTAAAACTATACAGACTTCCTCGTGGACCTTCAAGCAAACATCCACTGCAGTTATGTAAATTTCTGACCATTCTAGTCAAAATATCTACCTGATTCGATAAGAAACTGTTTTTTCAGGCCTATCTTTCTTTCTTCAGAAGTTAGGTAGGCTGTATAGTATATGTACCAGGCCAACCAAAATGTTCTTTTTTAAGGATAGGCCTATATTCTAAGGGTTTCGCGTTTGACTCATAAAGACATTCGACGATAATATAATATTATCCTTCCTAAATGCAAAACTTTTTGCACACTGATTTATTCACTACATTACTTTGTCTATTGCGCAACTATTGTAATTTTACTAAAATTTAACAAAAACTGAATGCTTTGAGCGTCTGCTTTTTAATGGGCTAACCTAAGACACCGGTAATCAACAAATGGTACAAATTTTCACTGGTTAAGGGGGTCGAATTTTAGCAATTTTAGCCAATTCTTATAACAATTATGCGACCTTGGGTCCATTCTAATAATCAATGTCCCTTTCTTAATCTTCTCTATCGGCTATCTTTCCTTTGAAGAAACTCCTAAAGTTCCCGTCAAAACCTTAAAACACCCGGAAAAAGCAATAAGTTACCCGCTCTTACGTAAAAACCAAAATGTGGGATTTCATCTTCGATCAATAATAGTATTACTACTAGTACTATTATTGATCGAAGGATTTCATACGCTATTACTTGCCTTTTGAAGTAATATAAGAGTGAACATATATCACACTGCTCGGTCATAACCAACATCCGTTAGTAGCTTTTTATAATAGGTCTTTACCTATGAAATTGCCGTTTTGTATGCAATAAGTGAAAGTACTTATATTTTCAAACTTTTTTATTTCTGTTATTCGAAGTAATCACCCATGCAATCGACGCATCTTTGCCAACGCATTGGCAGTTTATTGATGCCCTTCTTGTAAAAATTAGCTGGACGGGAGGCAACAAACTCTTCAAAGGCATTTTGTACTGCCTCTCGGGAATTGAATTTTTTACCTACTAAAAAGTTGTCTAAATTTTGGAAAAAGTAATAGTCGGTAGGTGCAAGGTCTGGTGAGTAAGGCGGATGAGGGAGAGCTTCCAACCCCAGCTCTTGCAGCTTGGAGACTCTCTGTTGCGAACTGTACCAAATGATGTTGTCAGTTCAGACAGTCTCCAAGCTGCAAGAGCTGATTACTTCGAATAACAGAAATAAAAAAGTTTAAAAAAATATGTACTTTCACTTATTGCATACAAAACGGCAATTTCATAGGTAAAGACCTATTATTAATAGTCTACTTTTGGACATAGGCCTTAGAAAGGAAGTTTTGTCCTCATACATCACGCTGCCTGGTCAGACGTATTGGTATAGAGCTTATGTCAAGTTTTCCGTCCCTTTGCAGTATTATTGTCCCGCGTAGTTTTTTTATGGAGTAGGGGGCAAACGAACGGACGTATCGCCCGATGGTAAGCGATTACCGCCGCCAGAGGCGTCACAATCACAAGTGTGTTGCCAGCCTTTGGGAGATGGGGAGGGGTTGGGATATGGGCCTCCGATATCCTCACTCACTCGGTGAAACACAGCGCAAGCGCTATTTCACACTGGTTTTCTGTGAGGCCGTGGTATCACTCCGGTCGAGCCGGCCCATTCATGTCGAAGCGTGGGTCTCCCACGGTAAGTCCAACGGACTGCACGGTTGGCCTAGTGGTTTAAGTGGTCGCCACGCCGCTTCCTACTGCGCCAAGTGTTGTGGGTTCAAATACCATATGGGACCACACTTTGTGTGATCCACAAATTGTTGTTCTGAGTCTGGGTGTTCTTTGTGTCCGATTCATGTATGTCTGTAAAGTCCCCCGCGACTCAGGATGTATATTCCTAATGCGGGAGTTGTCTTTTTAAAAAAGAAAAAAAATGTTTGCTTCCTAAGTCGGCTTTTACGATATCCATTTGATAATTAGGGGTAATAAGACTCCATATTCTTAATCTATCACCACACTGTATCTAACTGCTGCTTATCTCTCAGATGGAATCTTGAAAAGAATGTAACATTAACATTTTCTTTGAATGTGTCTTTATTTATATTATGCTTCCCATTCGTCGACATAAATGTGAGCTTTCACATACGTTCTGTAAATAATGCAAACAGTTTCATTACCACTGTTGGTTCTCATCTTCTCATATATGGTATTATATTATGTGAATAAGGTTTGGCCACTTAAGGCCTCCACCAAAATTGTTGGCAATTTCAGTCTTTCCAACTGTTCCCAACACGTCAAAAAATCGCAAACTTTTGTTTCCACTGTGTCTACATCGAGTCGCCAACAATTTGAAAAACATTCGAACTAGGCGTCTCCACAGCCAATAAAAAACTACACCAAGCGTATTCTTTTGATGCTTACCGCCAAAAACAGAAACACGGTTGCCAACATTTGTTGTCAATTTTTGTTGCTAACAAAAGGAAATTACAGAAACTTTTGTCACCATCACGTGTTGACAACACAAAAATTGACAACTTTTGTTCGGTGGAGACCTGGGTTTAGAGAGCACAGATGCCAGAAGACTCTCGAAAGGAATTTATAGAGCAAATAAGTGTCGGAAGAGGTTGACTACGGCAAACATTTGTTGGGACTAATCCCGCCCACACGCCCACCACTGTAACTCCTGTACACCAGGATCAACAGCGGTGACCCACGAACACACCGAGTTATGACACTCGGGAAGTCCCAGGAAAAATTAAACTGTCTTGGAACCCGCAACGAAATTAATCAAAAGAAAACTGGAGGAGTTGGAAATATAATAAGTACACTTACCTTCTTAGCAAAGCGGGAGACAAAATGAAGTCAAAATAGGCAGACGCCTTTTTCAAACCGGGAAGCACCACGGATAAAATATTATGGGTCCTAAGTGAGCTATATTTGATTTCTATACTACGGCGAACATTTATCGAACTTATTGGTGACTAGCTGAGCCCGGGAGTAAGTTACTCCTTATATCATCAGCTATTTGGCAGTGAAAGTCCTATTAAAATCGGTCAAACCATTGCAGAGATTACCCGGAACAGATAGACAACATTTTAAAATGGAATTTTTGATATTATATGTGTACCGTTTGATGTATCAGTGGAAACTGTTAATTTGAAATTACACCTTGTACCACATTCATGTAAATAAAAGTATTGTAAAATCTATAATTATACTAGTTTCTGTAACCGGCATAGCCACTCATTTCTTTAATAATATATTTATTTATTTAGTTTTATTTAGGACAACAAACAATTGTGCGATAATAAGTCACAAAATATGCCATATTTGTAAAATGTTCTCTTAAATTAATCACACAACCAGCACCGTTATCCACAGATTAATATTATACAGTACATAATGTTAACGTACGTTAGCATTATGTACTGTATAATTACAAAAAAAACAACAAAAAATAGAAAATACAGAGCAACGAATGATATAACAAATATATACGAGTAGATAACTTAAATTTAAATAAATTATTTAAAAAAAAACTTCCCATGGAGACACTTCAATATAAAATTACAAAACTAATTTCACAAGCAATGACCAAATGACCGCTATTAAATATCTATATCATTATCACAGAATACCATATAAGGCATTCAAATTATCATCGACTCAAAACGTAACTAAAAGCGGTAATTTCGTAAACGTCAAGTAATGGCGGGCTTTTGCAAAAGTGTCATGGCGTCTGTATTATTATTGAGTAAACACGTTTTATGCAGAAAGTGCAATAAAATTTACACTTTAGGCTTTAAAATTGTGTCGATGTGCATACAAGCAACCTGATTGTAGATGTGATGTAGGTTATATCTTACACTGTGTAATATTACAGCTATTTTTTTGAATTCGGACTCTTTTTGTACTTCGAAACAACGAATTTTAACTCAGTTCTAAATTTGACAGTATAATAATGATTTGATGTATCTCTGGCATAATTCACATGATCAAAGAGTAATTAGGGCCTGTACTACGGTAACCAAACCTATGATAAACATAGAAATTATTTTAAATATATGTGTAATAGAAAAGATGTAAGTACCTACATTTGAAACAAATATACCCGGCATGGGAATGGATCCCATGATCTCGAGTTCAGCGGTCAAGATCGCTAGCTAATAGACCAAAGGGTCAAATCTTTTTATTTTATTCCCTAGCTGTTGCCCGCGGCTCCGCCCGCGTGTATGTCGGTTATCGCGGCAAATAGTAGCCTATGTGTTATTCTGATGTGTAAGCGAAATCCGTTAGTAGTTTTTGCGTGAAGAAGTAACAAACTTTCGCCTTTACATATTATTGTGATGTGATAGTAGGATTTTCTCTTAAAATGAGTATCTAATTTGCGTATAGGTAAATAAAAACTAATTATGAACTAGAAAAAACCTAATTATTTAACGCAGTGATCGTCAAAACGATTTACATTTTTTCTCCTTCTAATACTAAGTATTTTGTTTTTTTTTTGCACTTTTTGATAATCTTTATGTACACTAGAAACCACAAAAAAACAAAAATAGGATATTTAACATCGTATTATATGTACATATATCTGCCGCATCATGTATGTAAATGATCGTCATTATACCAAAAAAACTAATATGGTTTGGTCATTCCGTTTCTTGTTGACTTTAATGATATGAATATCATGATAAAAGATTTGATATACACTTACTTTTAAATTTATTTCCTGAATCCAACTTTAAAAATGAAGAATCGTACTTCCCTTATCTTACTCTCTTCGGAGTAAAAGTTTAAAACTTCGGGTCCCCAAAATTTTGAGCTTCTAATCCCAATGTTTACATGTATTATTAATCACATCAAAATAATATCAGACGAAAATAGTTTAAACGGCAGCATTATTATTAGTTAACTATTGCTAAATGTTTATAATTCTTGTAATCATTCGTTTAGTTTACCTGAAAGAGCAATTATTAGCCTTTAAAAGTCCACTGCTATGACCTATGTCCAGCAGTGGACTTTTAAAGGCCTATGCCTCTCCTTCCAAAAGAGATTTTAGCTTACACTCCACTGGCCAGAGAAATCGGTACAGGGTTTGTGTCGAGTTTTCCTTCTCATTGCAGTGAAATGAAATGAAATTTATTTGCATAGAACATAGGTTAGTACCAGGTGTAACATTGGTGGTTTTTGATCATACCATATTCTGCCTTGTTTTGGCATGCAAATATTTATAAAGGGACAGTGCGGTTTCCCTGCGTAGTTTGCTAGTTTAGTCAGGTTTTACGGTCCCCACGGGATGAATACGGATAGTGATACTCCGTTTTCTGAATCCTTCACCACACGGAAGAAAAGAAAGAGTCATGCACTGGAGTTAAACCATTGCCTCACAGAAAACCGGTGACAAGCGATTCCTACTTTCCTTTTCACCGGTTTGGGTGATTCAGGTTACCTCTAGCCTAAGCTTTTCCCATTTACCCAAATATTTGTACACAAGAGTGTCTGCTGTCTTGTGTATATTAATTATTTTTTAGGGTTCCGTGCCCAAAGGGTAAAACTTTTACTAACACTCCGCTGTCGGAGATATTTGAAGAACGTGATATTTAGACAGTTGAAGTTTTCAGAGTTATGTTGTCGCTATAAGAAAAAATACTGAAAAACAGAATAAAATAAATATTTAAGCGGGCTCTCATGCAACAAACATGCGGAAGATCGACTCGCTCTTGGCAGCTATTTTTATATAGGTAACTTTAAAGAATTAAATAAATTAGAACCAGTTACATCCTTCATAAAAGTTAAAAAACATCGGGCATAACATGTTCAGCAATATAATAAAATTAAATCGTTAAAATTTAGTTGTAAATCAAAGGGCGTCATAGATTAATTATTTTACATTTACTACCACATATGCAATGCAATTAGTAGTATCGTGGAAAGGGCCGGGCAATAAAAACACGACCAGTAAAGGAATGTTATCAACGATTTGAATGTAATTGCCGCCATTAACTAGTGTCAAACAGCCATCTTTAATCGAGTTGAATTAAGTATTTAGTTGAAAATAAATGCGAAGAAATTTCGGCTGTAGCTATGCAGAAAATTGACCTATAGTATTTTTCTATATACAAATACTAGCGACCCGCCCCGGCTTCGCACGGGTAATTTTCAGATGCCCCCGCCGACGACACGATTCGTGCATTTTAAATCTGTAATATCTTCGAATATATTCATTCAAATTAGATACTGTAAAGGCCCATTTTGATCTATATTAAATGCACAATGTATTTAATTTACTTAATTGTATAAGGATTCATTCTGTATTGCTTAAAATCACTTCGTAAATAAGCCATTATTTCTCGTAAAAATAAAGAAATAAAAAATGGTTGTTGTGGGTTATCCCTAAGAGATAGACATAAACCGTCGCGGACTTTTTTGTAGTACTTTTTAAGGTGTACAATACTGTAGTACATTATTTTAATCTATCTCGTAGGGTGCAACCAGCGTTTGCAATGTAAGCGCAAAAAAATGTGTTTTTTTGCTACATCACATTAGAAACCTCGAAAATTAACAGTGTTTCCATACTATATTATGCATTTATTATACATAAAAACCTTCCTCTTGAATCACTCTATCTATTAAAGAAACCCGCATCAAAATCCGTTGCGTAGTTTTAAAGATTTAAGCAAACAAAGGGATATAGGGACAGAGAAAGCGACTTTGTTTTATACTATGTAGTGATATTACAATGTATTACTATGAACGTAATTATACAAATAAATTAAAAAAATGTGTCTTTATCATATAAACAGCTTTTTATTATTTATTTATACACCTTTATTGAACACCACAAAAGTATAAAAAATTACAGATACAAAGTACATGAATTACTACACAAAGTACATTACCGTGGGAGAGCTACGCTTCGGCATGAATGGGCCGGCTCGACCGGAGTGATACCACGGCCTTACAGAAAACCGGTGTGAAATAGCGCTTGCGCTGTGTTTCACCGAGTGAGTGAGGATACCGGAGGCCCTATACCCCAACCCCTCCCCACATCCCTTTCCCCCATCCCCCAAAGGTCGACAACGCACTTGTGATGCCTCTGGTGTTGCGGGTGTCTATGGGCGGCGGTAATCGCTTACCATCAGGTGATACGTCTGTTCGTTTGTCACCTATATCATAAAAAAAAAAAAAAAGCTACATTTGGTATAGCAATAGGCGGTCTTATCGCTCACGGCGCGATCTCTTCCAGACAACCTTTGTATGGATATTGTGTAATTTGATTTTGGGTAGTTTAACTAAGGTTAGATACACCTTTAGTTAAAATAATCTAAGTAATAATTAATATATTATTATATAAACTTAATACATGTATCTACAGCAGACACACCAATATATATGATTACAATATATACATACAAACATGGTTAAATACATACACATATAAATATACACGTAAATGTCATAAATACACATATTGCGTACCACATACCATCAATGATCAATAATCCCCCAGAAGCCGTTACATTGTCAAGTAGTAATCTGTGACTTGCTTCTTGAAAACTTGCAGAGATTTAGCTTGTCTTAGGCATTCTCTACCACTCAACCTTTAAGTGATGCAGAGAAAATAGGAAGTAGATGCATTTAGGTTATTTGTAAATTAACAAATACACATACATATGAACTTACTATACACTACACATAATACATAGATGCATATGCATACACATACTAAAATATATATAAATACATACATACACAGAAATGTGTAAACCTAGATCTTTCACCGATCTACAAACAGGTATATAAGTCCCATTAAAATTAATAGCTGGAAGAGTCTCAACGTCTACTCTGCTTATCGATCGGTGACTTCCCACCACAATGGCTTGACATTTTGTGGGGTTTACTGATAACACAAATCACTTATCAGCGAATTGTGTCAAATGGCTGGGCATTTTCAGTTTCAAATTCTCCGACGATCCCAAGAGCCTGCAATGTGAACTGTGTAGGAACTCAAAACGTTGTTTGAGATAGGGCGGCGAGTGTGGGAGAAACAGAGTACTGTACAAAATAGAGAGAATGTGAACATTCCGGCGAAAGCGGATAGGGAACCATTCATTATGTGCATTTGAAAGTATTTTTTATACGGTACTCACATAAAAAAACCATTTTTATTTTTTACCCGACTACGAAAGAAGGAGGGTTATGTTTTTCGAGTGTATGTATGTATGTATATTTATTTGACACGCCCTAGAGCCGTCGTCGTCGTATTTTTATGTGAGTGGTGTCTATAGATTCGCCTTAGTCTTGAGAGTGACACTGGGTACATCAAAATGAAAAGTAAAACAAAAGTAAAAATTAATATTTATTGGTTGGTTAGACCCTTTGATATGGAATAGGAACCCCTTATGGTTCCTATTCCATATCCTTCTAACCCACTTATCGGGGGTAGAATCTATGACACTATGTATTAGATGACCATATCTTTTATTACTGGTTATTTTTTGTGCCCTGAGCGCAGCAGATGAGGTTTACGACCGTCCACGTTCCGGCTCGACAACCTATATGAATTTAGATGTGACGGAAATAGTGTTTTCTTGGATCGTCTGAGATTCGCAATCGATATTAAATCGAGATTATTCGATTCTTGCTAGGTTGTATTCGTGATTATTGGAAATATTTTAATGTTGGAATCAGATTACAGAATTACAAATTTGTCAAAGTTACCTTGACGAAAGGATGAGGAGAATGTGACGAAGAAAGTAATAGGTATAGGAGTTGAAGCGTACAAGAGAAGGTAAAAATAAATTAAAAAGCTTTCTAAAAACAAGCTTTACTGGAATGCCTCGAGACGAATCAAACGAGTCTAAACTCTATGATGTTACGACATTTCTTTACAGAGTTTCTATGGCCACCTTCCAGCTCCAGCAACAGATCAGCTCATGTCATTATAATATTGTATTGTCACGCTGTATACATATTTGCTTGCAAAATTTCAGTAATGTCGGTTGAAGATATCTGCTTCAAAATTGCGTTGCAAGATTCCACCCGAACATACAAGCATACATACATACATACATTGCAAGTTAATAAAAAGCTTGTAAAAAGTCGAATGGACTGTTTAAAAAAGGGCATTGTTAGGAGGGAGTAAACATGAAATGATTGGAGATTAAGCTCCGATACTAAATAAAACTAAATAAAATTACGGCTAGGACAGGCAGGTAATGAATATCTGATTTGCATTGATCATCTCATCATCTTTTTTTTTATGTATGGGCCTGCCAAAATGACTCTACTCTGCCTGATGGATAGCATAAGCAGAATCCAAGAGTGGTGGTCACCATACTCATTGCGAATGCAACAATCCAGCATGGTGACCCAGACTATGGCGGCATAGTGATGCTTCTGCATCATTGGACCTCCGGTCTCGCACTCACCAACGAAACACGACAACACGAGTGCTGTCATTTAAGGTTGATCTTCTGTGCGAGGGTAGTACCGCTCCGGTCGAGCCGACCCGTTCGTGCTGGAATCAGCTTGGCTGTACTATCTACCGTGATTTGTAGTATTTCCTTTTAGTTAGTAGATCGTATATAGTTAGATCTTAATCTACCTAAAGTCCCGGCTATAGGCTTTAGACAACAGGATTTTAAAACAAGACTGAAGTAGGTACCTAATAAGTTATCTATCTATATACTTATAATAAAAATGTAACAGGTCCAATTCTGTACATTAAGGATATTTAGAATTTTTCTTGGAGGGCTCTCTATAATCGATACTGAAGCCAAAACTGTATTTTTTTACATTTTTGTCTGTCCGTCTGTCTGTCTGTATCTTGTCCGCTCATCACGCCGAAACTACTGAACGGATTCAAATGAAACTAGGCATGATTTGAGTTCATACTACGAGGTAGGACATAGGATACTTTTTATCCCGAAATTCAGCACGGTTTCCTGGAGAGAGGGGATGAAAGTCAAAATATGTACTTAGTTGTAATTCAATAACACATAGTCCGATTTCATTCATTCTTTTTTTGCTAGAAGGAAAAATAAAAGATAACGGAAAGAGTGTTTATTTGTCCACGACTGTACACTGCATGTGGGAAGCTGAGGCAGATAAGTAAATATGGCGGTACGAAGTTCGCCGGGTCAGCTAGTAAGTTATGTATAAAATTTTTACTTTTAAGTATCTTTAAAGGGTACTAAGTAATATTTATGTGCCATAATACCATAAAATAGCATACTTAAGGATCCTATCCAACTATTTCATGTGTTTCTATAAACTATTGCACAATTAATACACATTCTACGTCTCCTGCTGTAAAGTTTAATTATAAAATATTTTGTCGTATTCTCGCTCCATACTTATTTTAGTTTCAGGTGAACATCATAGGCTGCAATATTTGCTTTAAACGAACTAGTGAAAATAATTAATTAATTCTTCCTTAAAAAAAATTCGGCATGAATGGGCCGGCTCGACCGGAGTGATACCATGGCCTCACAAAAAACCGTTGTGAAATAGCGCTTGAGCTGTGTTTCACCGAGTGAGTGAGGATACCGGAGGCCCTCCCCTATCCCCCTCCTCATCCCCCAAAGGCCGGCAACGCACTTGTGACGCCTCTGGTGTTGCGGGTGTCCATGGGCGGCAGTAATCGCTTACCATCAGGCGATACGTCTGCTCGTTTGTCGTGCTTACTCCATAAAAAAAAAATACTACAATTTTTGAACTGTGTGATGACCACGATCACTCGTTTCGATCGCAGTGCCCACTCGATCACCACACAAGGAACACAGTCTAAGGCCTTTTGCATGTCCAAATATATGCAGATATGCTGTCATCACCATCAAATAGCCAGCAATAGAAGGTTTAATGCTATTTGTTTAAAGCTATCCTACTCTTTGCAGTAGTGTTTTCTTGCATTATTTGTCCCTTAATCAGCTCTTACAACACATCCGAGATTTTATTTCAATACGACAATCCAGATTATGTGAACTCTTCCAGAAATTACACTCTTCCCACACGAGTGTTCGTTGGCCTCATATTACGTAAAAAAAAGCTGTGTATTAACTAAATGTCCTGGATAAATATAGGTATAACAACCTCGCAGCATTTCTACAACCAGATAAAAGGTTGTAACTTGTCGCGAAGGTGGTTCGTTTCCTGTCGACATAAATAGGCGATGCCTGGAACAGAAAAGAAAGGAGTCGATAAATTCTTTGTACCATTTATTTTTTAAGTATTTTTTTGCTTGCATAATAGGATACCTGCATAAATTATAGTTAAAAAAAACTAAAAAACACCCTTTAATAGTAATCGAACTAAAAAGTAGAAAATAATTTTAATGTAAAAAGCGTGGGGCGACATTATTGAAATATTTTCAGAAAGCACCCTACGCTTTTTACACTAAAATTATTTTCTACTTTTTAGTTCGGTTGTTATTAAAGCGTGTTTTTTAGTTTTTTAAACTATAGTTTATTTTCTAATTTTTAGTTTGATATATTTACCAAAGCGTGTTTGTTTAGTTTTTTAAAACTTTTTTTTTGTAGAAAAAAGAACTATTTGTTTTTTTTTCACATTATTGTATTGTCATCGGCCCTTGACCCATGTGCAAATTTTCAAGTTAAGTAGACTCCTAGAAGTAGGCGAAAATGAAGATAAAAGATTTTGTTACATACATCCAGCCCATCCAGGTCAGGCTAATAAAAGCGTGTTAAAAAGAGAGCAAAAATGTTTGTACAAAAATGTCAATGTACTCTAACTAAACCACTTGAAAATCATACATAATTATTGACACAACTCAACACGAATGTCTGATCTTAAGTTTAGTACCTTTATTAAATAATAAATAAATATTTCGGACATATAACACAACGCCATCTAGTCCCAAGCTAAGCAGAACTTGTGTTATGGGTACTAGACAACTGATATAAATACACATATACTTTTTTTTGTAAATACATACATATTATACATAGAAAACACCCAAACTCCGAAACAAATATCTGTAGATCATACAAACATTTGGTCCAACCCGGGAATCGAACCCGAGACCTCAAGTACAGCAGTCGCATACGCTTACCATGCACCTTTTTACATGAATTTAAATAATGAAATCTCAAAAAACGTCTCATATTCAATTAGATTTAGTCAATCTTTACATAATATAAACAAAAATACCGATGAAATTGAGAACCTCCTCCTTTAGGAAGTCTAAAAAGAAGGTTAAAAATGAAGTTGATTCCGCTGTAGGTTTGCTTAGATCTTTTAAACAATTTAACGGCTTTTAATGCAGTTTCCGGCAATAGACATAGTGATTCCAGAGGAGGGTTTATATGTGTAATACAAGCATATTATATTAGAAGAAATCCAAGAATTTAGCTAGTAAATAATAAATCGTGTTCCACTAGAACTTAATGAGACAAACAATTAGTCACTTTATCCGCGCTACAGTCCAGTGAGAATTCTTCAACACATTGATACATACCTATATATATTATGTATCTATCTACATACTATATCCACAGACTATATCTAACATAATTTGTCAATATAACTGACGGGAACGTCTTGTATAAGATGTTGAGTACTACTATATTATTGTTAACATGTATAACGAACTAATAATACAGTCGTTGAGATTAATACTACATCCATAACGTGCAATTTGTATATTTTCTTCAATTACCTTTGATATAAAATTGAAGCGCATTACATTTATAACAATAAAATTAGTAGTAAAAAAATTAATCTAGTTTACCAAATTGTACGTCCCTTTTACATTACCTATAAAGAAGTTAAACAGTCATATATTTCTAAATATATATATATACAAACTAGCTATATGTCACCTAGTCTATATCCTTCCTCGTAAATCAAAGTATCTCCATACCAAATTTCATTGAAATCAGTGCAGTGGTTTAACTGTAAAAGTCGTTACTTTCGAATTTTTAATATTAGTATGGACACCCGTACTGGGAATCGAACCCACGATCTCTGGCTCTGCTGATCAAGATCGTTAACCACGAGACTAACAAACCCGTCAGAACAGGCCGTAAATTTTTACAATTTATCATTACCTTTTACTAGACAAAAACAATAAAACGTTCATAAAGTCATCTTATAACACTCGTATATTAAATACTTTCTTAACATAAATCATATCTTCTAATGCTCACAATTTCCACATCAAAAGATGTCTCAATCATTTCTTACGTAAAAACTATATAAACTGAAGGAAGTCTCTATAGATTTCCTTGTTCCCATAGGTCGTTGCACGGCCAGACGGTTGCATAATGATGTCCCCAAGGGCTAGGGTTGTCACGCAATAAAAATTGCTTGAATTACGTCATACTATTGTTAGATTGCTGGGAACATATCGTGACTTGTTCGTTATAAATATTTATCTTGTTATTGAGAATAGGATCAATGGCAGGGTTGTGTAACTCCCATTATTGCTTATAGTTTCTAGGAAAAGAAAGAACTTTAAAGTAGGAACGGATTAAGAATGTGTTCATTCCATGGCTGTTGTAAAAGCCACTTGAGGGATCAAACAGGACAAAAGCCCTGCAAAGAGAAGAAAAACTAGACACAAATCCTGTATCAACCCGTGTGGCCAGCATAATCTCTTTTCTAAGTAGTGTCCATGTCCAGCAGTAGACTGAAAATGTAGTAATACGTATATTTTAATGTGATGCTAAATAGCATCACCACTGTTTTAATGTCGTCAATAAGAAATCGCTGTGCACCTAAAGGCGCGTCTCCATCGAAATTTGACAACACAAAAGTTGTCAACTTTTGTTCGGTGGAGACGCGGCTTCACAGAAACTTTTATCACAAACACGTGTTGACAACACAAAAGTTGACAACTTTTGTTTAGTGGAGACTCGGCTTAAGACTATTTTAATTAACGTAATCACTACATAGTACAAAACAAAGTCGCTTTCTCTGTCCCTTTGTCCCTTTGTGTGCTTAAATCTTTAAAACTACACAACGGATTTTGATGTGGGTTTCTTTAATAGATAGAGTGATTCAAGAGGAAGGTTTTTATGTATAATAAATGCATAATATAGTATGGAAACACTGTTCATTTTCGAGGTTTCTAATGTGATGTAGCAAATTAACACATTTTTTGCGCTTACATTGCAAACGCTGGTTGCATCCTACGAGATAGATCAAAATAATGGAGTACAGTATTATACACCTTAAAAAGATCTACAAAAAAGTCCGCGACGGTATATGTCTATCTCTTAGGGATAACCCACAACAACCATTTTTATTCCTTTCTTTTTACGAGGAATAATGGCTTATTTACAAAGCGATTTTAAGCAATACAGAATGAATCCTTATACAATTAAGTAAATTAAATACATTGTGCAATTAATATAGATCAAAATGGCCCTTTACAGTATCTAAGTTAAATGAATATATTCGAAGATATTACAGATTTAAAATGCACGAATCGTGTCGTCGGTGGGTGAATCTGAAATCCGCCCGTGCGAAGCCGGGGCGGGTCGCTAGTCTAATATATAAAACTCTTCCGAAACGGGTGTAACGATTTTTATGAAATTTTGTGTGCAAATCGGGTAGGTCTGAGAATCGACCAACATCTTTTTTTTATACCCGTAAATGATAAGGGTGGCCCACCCCAAATTTTTATTTTTATGGCAAAACAATGTTTGCCGGGTCAGCTAGTAATACTATGTTTTCATTTGATTAACTTGTTTAAACCGTTTAATCTCCAAAACTATCAGTCACATTTGAATGATCTTTTTATATTGAAGCTTTAAAAAGAGTAAGAAAACAGCTATTTAGTTTAAAGGATACTTAAGCTCATGCGAGTGTAAAAGCTAAAAGATGTTCAGAGCTAAAGAAATTCTCTGTTTATCTCGGACGATACAAAAGCATATTTAGGTCGGCAGCCCTAGGAAACAGGTTCTCCATCGATCGATGTATGGCCTGAAGTGTAACATCCTGATAGCTTTATGAAGTTCTTCTATTTACATGTAAATGTATTTCAAGATAAAGGGTTTTATTTATCTTTTCATCCGTAGCAAAGCAATATAGATTATGATCATGGAAAGTATAAACAACATTCATTTTAATGACCTTGATATTTCAGCGTTAATGTACTATAGTTTTCTTTTTAAAAGAACAGAAAAGATGGATATACTATACGCCTTGGGAGAGCCTGGCTTCGGTATAACTGGGATACCACGAGTTTAGCAATTCTTTCGTAACCTTCGGCATGAATGGACTCGACCGGAATGATGCCACGGCCTCACAGAAAACCGGTGTGAAATAGCGTTTGCGCTGTGTTTGAGTGAGGATACCGAAGGCCTATAAATCCCCCTTCCCATTCCCCAAAGGCCGGCAACGCACTTGTCACGTCTCTCGTTTGCCCCCTATTCCATAAAAAAAACTCAATAGGCCGCCATAGTGAGAGTCACCATGCTGCATTGTTGCATTGTCTGGATTCGTAATGAGTATCGTGAGTATCTTGGGTTCCGCTAATGCTTTCCATCAGGCAGAGTAGAATCACTTTGGCAGGCATCTAACTCTGGAGAGGTGACATCACACATATGATTCTTAACTGCATGTTTCAGGACCCATCTGCTCATTTGCCCCTCATACCATAAAATTGGCGTACGTAAGCGCGTACGAATTTCCTTTGTAAAAGAATATGGTTCTATTATCTTGTCTGTACATAAATCATATTTACTGCAACATGATTATAAGCCGAAGCAATCCAATTAAAATTTAACTACACTTATGTAGGTATAGCACATTATATATACCACTAGATATACTTTGCCACTTTTCGCTGTGTAAAAAGTAAAAATCGTACAAATGCGAGTCGGATTCGCACAGGAAGGGTTCCGTACCATTATTTATACATTTCAAACGTCTGTTGCTGTTATAAATATTGACAAAAAAAACACGTTCGTTGTATGGGAATTAAATATTTATTTTATTCTGTTTTTTACCCGACTACGGCAAAGCCAAAGGAGGGTTATGATTTTGACAGGGTATGTATGTATGTTCATTTGTTCCCTCATAGCTCCTTTACTACTTATTAGAACTGGACAAATGAGGTATCGTTATAAGCGTCTTGATCGTCTGCTGGTTATAGGCTGTGGCGTCCTCCAGCCGACACAAAGTAATGAATTAAAAAAATAATTTGAGATAAATATTCCGTGTTTGGTATCATTGGAAAGGGCGTTACTTGTACATTTCAAATATATATATTAATAACGGCACCAAAACATTTTAAATAAAAAAAAAGTAAAAACTAATATCCAACTTCGACCAAAAATGACGCTGAAAAAGTATGAAACAAGTTTGGAAAGCCGTAGTCACACATTACATAGAAACGCACCATAACACTTTAACAACGTGTGACTACGTGTAGTTGGGTTTTAGTTTTTATTACTATTTTGGTTATAGCGGAAATACACTATCTCTGAAGTTTTCAACTGTCTAACAATCGCGGTTCATAAGATACAGCCTGGTGACAGACGGGCGGTAAGACAGATAGACGGACAGCGAAGTCTCGGTCCCTATTTTACCCTTTGGGTACGGAACCCTAGAAATGAAGAACAAAACTGACTCGATTTTTTATTAAAGCGGGCTTTGAATTGTGTCAAAATTTGATCTCAATTGGTGCAGTAATTTTTGAGATTTCGAAGCGAACTTGACCCAACTCAAGATTTTTATACATAAAATATTCACCTTTGAAAGTTCTTCGAGTAAGTGACTCTTCAATCGAATAACTGGTGCCCTACATTGTGATAACCGTAGTTATGATGCTTAACGTTTCACAACATTATTGGATTTGTTCCGAATTATTTCTAAAGTATTTGCCATGAGGCGCTTATAGCTCAGCTGCACTCGGTGATTAGAAACTATCACCGAGGGTAAGCAACGACGTCGCGGTCAGTGCCTGGAACAGCCGGGACCGACTGCTTAACGTGACCTCCTAATCATGGAGACACTCATGGTATGCCACCAGCAGTCACCCATCCAGGTATAGACCGCACCGTCGTTACTTACCGTCGGTGATTGTTTCTAATCACCGAGCGTAACTGGGCTATGAGCGCCTTCAATACGTACTCATTTATAAACATACAAGTATTTTACTAGGTAGCAAGTTAGTTAGCTAATATTTACTGTATCTATAACTCATTTTTAATGATTATAATTTCTGCCCGGCTCCTATAATTAACACCGTAATGTTAATTAGCTAATAACTTTACACTAGTACAGGTATCCACCGCAAAAAAAGTGTTAGATCATAATCATATTTTCTGAGATAATCGAGATAACACAAAAACTCTTCAAGCTTATAGAAGTAACGGTGTATGGCAGGTAAGCATGTTCAATTTGTATTCAATTACTGTTTTTTTTGTTTTCTTTTTTACTGTATAGAAAACATTAGACTTTAATAGTTAGTAGAGCCACGCTGATTTCAGCACGATTGGGCCGGCTCGACCGGGGCGGTACTACCCTCCCACAGAAGATCTACGTACAAAGTAACAACTAAAACCCAACTACTACAAAAAACGATGCTGAAAAAGTATGAAACAAGTTTCAAAAGCCGTAGTCACGCGTTGTTAAAGTGTTATGGACTATGGTACATTAAACTACATGGACTACAGCTTTTGAAACTTGTTTCATACTTTTTCAGCATCGTTTTTTGTCGTAGTTGGATTTTAGTTTTTACTTTGTTTTTATTTAAAATGTTTTGGTGCCTCTATAATATTAATTTCTTTGCAAAGTATATTTTAAATAGGTACCATAGAAATTTCACAATTATCGAATAAATACGTACAAAGTCACGAGAAAATGCTAATAATATATATATTTTTGAAATGTACAAGTAACGCCCTTTCGAATGATACCAAACACGTTATATTTATCTCAAATATTTTTTTTAATACAGTACTTTATGTCGGCCAGAGGGCGCCACATTAGATTCAGTGACACGTCATATAGCCTATAACCACGGACGATCAAGACGCTTCAACCGATACCTCATTTGTCTAGTTTTAATAAGTGGTTAGGGAGCTGTGAGGGAACAGATGAACATACATACATACACACATAGCCTATCAAAATCATAACCCTCCTTTGGCTTTCCGTAGTCGGGTAAAAATGACAGCGTTCGTGCTGTCGTGTTTCGTTGGTGAGTGCGAGACCCGAGGCCCACTGGTGCAGACGTATCACTTGGCCGCCGTGGTGTGGGTCACCATGCTGCATTGTTGCATTGTCTACATTCGCAATGAGTATGATGACCATTACTTTTGGATTCTGGTTATGCTTTACATCAGGTAGAGTAGAGTTACTTTGGCAGGCCCATACATTTAAACCTGCATATTATTTAATTACTTTCTTACAGTACAAAACATCACGTAACGTAGCACATACACACACACACACTTAAATAGCTTTAAACTTCAAAGTAGGCTACAAATAATACATTAGAAGTGTTCGTAAATAAACTTCATTATTTCTCGGCATCAATACGCTTTAAAACGATGAGCGATCACCGACAGCGGTAAGAGAAAGGCTGCAAGATGGACCGTTATCAGAGCGTAGCGGCAAAACCGACAGTTAAGGGATATATTATACGTTCGCTTGCCCTACTGCCCAATAATAACTGCTTTTTATTTTTACTTTCAAGGTTACGGTGTACACTGTGACTTTTGATAGTAAATGCTTCCTTGCTTATTGGTTTAGCAACTTACGAAGCTTGATTTAAAGTAGCTTTTTCAAGTCCTAAAAATACAGTTACCACTTTTTCTATATTGTCTAGAATTAAATAGTTGTGGGAGAGCTATGCTTTAGCAGATATGATGTATCGGAGAGATATGCTTGACAGAAAGCTGCTGTTACACGGTTTATTCCCCACGCTGGCCGGTCCCCAATCCGAACTCGGCCAGCGTGGGGACGTATGGCCTTAACCCTCTCCTGGGAGGAGACCCGAGCCCAGCAGTGGGACATTATGGGTTGTTGATGACACGGTTTATTCGGTGCCATTCTCTAAGTCAACGAGATAACCAGAGTGCTCCCTAAATCTTATCTTATTCTTGTTTTAAAAGACAACTCCCGCATTAGGAATTTACATCCTGTGTCGCGGGGCCTTTACAAACTTACATTGAACGGACACGAATAACACCCAGAATCAAAATAACAATTTGTGTATCACACAAAGTGTTGTCCCATGTGAGATTTTAACCCACAACTCTTAGCGCAGTAGAAAGCAGTGTGGTGACCGCTAAAACCACTAGGCCAACCGTTGGTAGTTTTTGATTTTTTTATGTTTGACCCTGCCAAAATGACTCTACTCTGCCTGATGGAAAGCATAACAGAATCCAAGAGTGTTGGTCACCATACTCACTGCCAATGCAGACAATGCAATATGGCGACCCACACCATGGCGGGCTAGTGATGCTTCTGCATCATTGGGCCTCCGCTCTCGCACTCACCAAGGAAACACGACAGCGTCAAGGCTGTCATTTTACGTAGATTTTCTGTGCGAGGGTAGTACCGCCCCGGTCGAGCCAACCCGTTCGTGCTGAAATCAGCGTGGCTCTACTACCTTGTGTAGTTAAACAAGTATGGGCTCAGATCATCATAATTTAGCCCTCTCCAGTTGGGGTCCGTCTCATTTGAGGTATTTGCTAAAGTAGCTGAATATTAGCTTGCTCACATCTGACTTAAATCATCACATCAATAGCTTTCTCGACTATTTTTCTTTACAGTGTTGTTCTGAAGAAGTTTTCGTGTCTTAATTTAGTGGCCAACCATTTTTTTTGGTAACATAATTAGATGAAATTTATTAGATTATATTTTTTTTCTGTAAACACGATGGCCCTTTAAAGATAAACATATTTATATGTAAAATTAGAAATTAATTAAATAAATCTACTAATTAAAACTGTACCGAGTAATTATCAAGTCATTGGGGAAACTATTTAACATAACCAGGTAGTGTTTTATCATAAATCTTGTTATATTTTAATTGAATCGTTTCATTATTCATCTGGGTGTTTAAGAATCTATCTTCTAACGGAAACGGTAATGTAAGAAGTTGAATTTTAAAAATCAAATATATAAATCCAGACTCGTTTGAGCCTTGACAATAAATATTAATCTTATATCAACGAAACCAAAAGAAATATTTATAGGTTTTAACACTTGAAAGAGGAAAAGTTTCCGTGCTACAAGACTAACTAAATGATTTTATGATAAAGCAACTTATTAATATCAGAATTTTATTTATTCACTAGCTGAACCCCGCGCTGTTACCCGCGGTCATTGTCGTACCGCGGGTAACAGCGCGGCGAACCTAGTCTAAAAAAAGTAGCCTAAGTTACTCCTTATATCATCAGCTACCTATCAGTGAAAGTCCCGTTAAAATCGGTCCAGCTGTTCCAGAGATTAGCCGGAACAAACAGACAGACAGACAAAAATAGTAAAAAATATTATTTTGGTATATGTACCTACCGTGTATACATACATATGCATTTAGTAAAAAGCGGTTATTTTAATATTACAAACATGCACTCCAATCTATGTATTTGTATAAATTTTGAGAATACTTCGCTTTTTGCTATATAAAGCTGAAGATATTGTTTGTTTGATTGAAACGCGCTAATCTCAGAAAGTACTGGTCTGATTTGAAAAAATCGTTCTGTGTAAGATAAAACATTTATCCAGGACGACTATGGGATATATACTACCACGCTACAACCAAAAGAAGCGGCGTATCAATGAGAAGTGTTGCAAAAATGGGGGAAAATATTCCTCTTACGAGCTTCCATTGCGTGCTCATTGCGTACGCTGCGTTATCGGTTAAAGTTTCGCAAAAATAATATATGAAAGTATGTACTGCGCAGTCTGTCGGTGGCGCAGTGGTAGCGTATGCGACTGCTGTGCTTGAGGTCTCGGGTTCGATTCCTGGGTCGGACTAAATGTTTGAATGATCTGAAAATGTTTGTTTCGGAGTTTGTGTGTTTTCTATCCAACTTATGTAATAAACGCGAAAGTTTGTAAGTATGTTTTTTTTTTTATTAATTTATTTATTTTAATTTACAGTAGTAACTTAGATCTAATACACGATTGATACTCGCCAAACGAAATTGTTTAACGGCGAGATGTGCTATTTTATTAATTAAAATAACCTATGTTTACCATATATTATACTCATATCACAAAAACAACAAAGCAAAAGACAGCTACACAGACAAATATGACCCACAGACCCCATAGTACATGAATTCAATTATATATACACACATATAAACACGCATACATACAGAATTTTAATGGACGGATGTTTGTTACTCTTTCACGCAAAAACTACTGAATGGATTTGGATGAAACTTTACAGTAATATAGCTTATATGTACATCAGAATAACACATAGGCTACTATTTACTAGACGCCATTTATAACTGGACCCAAGAATGGTTGCTGACGTTAAATGCTAACAAGTGCACAGTATTGCATATTGGAAACAATAATCCTCATAAAATGTATTACCTTGGACACCAACAATTGATAACCGTTGAGTCCCAGAAAGATCTAGGCATCATTATATCAAACGATCTCAAGTGGGAAGCTCATAATAACTGGCTTAGTCAAGAAAACAAATTCGATGCTGTACATCATACGCAAGGCCTTTAAATGCCTTACGGCTGAGACTTTCTTGAAACTGTACAAGACCTATGTTAGACTGCTGCTTGAAAATGCGTATGTCATCTGGGACCCATATCTCAAGAAAAACATTTTGTTGCTGGAGGCAGTGCAGAGAAGGGCAACTAATATGGTTCACACGATTCGTAATAGCGCCTACGAACAACGGCTAAAATATCTAGGGTTAACCACACTAGAAGAACGCCGACAGATGGGCAGTCTCATTGAGACTTATAAAATACTCAAGGAGCACTATGACGTACCCAGCTTACCGGAAATCTACATCTTGGATGATAATATGCACTTGCGAGGGCATCCCCTGAGACTGTGGCGAAATTCTTCTAAGAAAAACCCTAAGACGCATTTCCTGCCTAACCGAGTTGTGACAGCCTGGAACAGACTTCCGGAAGACGTAGTTGTGGCCCCCTTACTGAACTGCTTCAAGAACAGACTTGACAAACTCGACATCTCCAAACTATTTCAAACACACGCATCAGCTTTCTAGCTGCTGGTGTGTCATACCAAATAATAATAATATTTGCTGCGATAACCGACATACACGCGGGCGGAGCCGCGGGCAACAACTAGTAATCCATATTTCACCACGAAGCTTTAAACAATCACTTGCTCAAATTTCATTGTGTAAGTACATTAAGAATACCTGAATTTTCGCCACAATGGTACCAGTTTTTCGATAGATGATATCAGATGATAAAATTTGAAAAACTTGCTATTCAATACTGTAATCTTAGTAATGTTTATTAAACTTTACCTCTGTTTAATTCGAAACAATATATTTGAATACAGTTTTATTTTTTACACAACAGTGGACTATTGTTTTTTGTTTTCATATTTAATATAAATTTAAAATTAAACGAAAACGTAAGAGATCTTAACACGAATTTAAATAGCTGATTTTGGGAATATACAGAAAACTTGACGTTTTTTGTATAGCTAGCCAACATTCTTCTTTATTTATTTCTTTAAAAAACAACTCCCGCATTACGAGTATTCCTGTGTCACGAGGGACTTCACATACATACGTAAAACGGACACCACGGACTTGGAACAACACACATTGTTGTTCCGAACAACAATGTGTGAATCACACAGCGTTGTCCCATGTATGGTTTGAATCTACAACACTCAGGGCAGTAGAAAGCGGCGAACCGACAGGTAAAACCACTGCACTATCCGTAACTTATTAAAACTGTAATTCTATAGTTTTGGCTTTAGTTAAGGTTGACAATGATAACCAGACATGGCTGACACTCTGTGCCATGTGCTTACACTTGAAAAACTTTCCAGAGGGATCTTGTTATCTAAGGAAATATTTATACAATTTAGACCGCCTGAAAACCCTACCATCCCCAGCGAAAGTGGGTCGGTTTAAAAATCACATGTAGCTTTATCAGCAGTCGATTAATCAAATTCCTTAAAATACTTCACAATATCGAGTCCGTGGCAGCCCTAAAACCGATCGTATTATCATCGGTAATTCCCGTATCGATTGACAATCGATACTTTCATCGAACACAATAGTGTTATAACACGCAAACATTTACTTTCACGATGCAGGGAGCTGTAACCTATTGCGATGTACCTATCACCACTACGTAACACCAATGAAATCAATTATCACCTGCTAATTATCACCAGGTAGATAAACAGATAAAATATTCTTCAGTTTACACCAATAAACATTAAAATGCTAAATGTTATTAAACATTTACGACATGTAAGCATAAGGAACTGTGGCTACTTCCACATACAGTGAAACAGGCGTATTACAGCTCCATCTAATGAAAAAATACCGAACTACGGAGTGACTGTTAATCCTGCATCGCGATATTAATATTTCTCACACTAATTAGCTTATATAGAACTTCCCAACATCAGCTGTTAGATCGCGACCCGCAAGGCATAAGGATCGATATCCCTCCTCACCTAATTTGTAGGAAGGAGCACATATAGTTAGAGCCAACTTATCTTTTGTGTGTCCATGGAGTCCAATCATGTTCCATATTATCTCTGATCTACTTGCATCATTTGCCCCCTTTCTTTTAACAAATTTGATTGGCACGAATTAAGTCATCATAAGACAAACGTAGGGATAGGCGCCCTGCAATACGATGGATCAACGACTGGAGGAAAATGGCTGGCAGACTGCCCAAGACCGGGATGGTTGGCGCTCTTAGTGGGAGGCCTTCATTCAACAAAAGACGGCAATAAGCTGAGGTAAAAGTCCTAAATAGGTATATAATCAGACGGCTGTGTGTTAGATGCATCAAACCAAGTTCAATACTATCACCAATAGAACATGTATCGGCAGCGATCGATAACAGAAAAAAAAACATGACAGCATTGGATTTGCCTTCGAAAGTTGTTCGATTTGAGTCGAACATCGTCACGGGTGGTCTGGTGAGAGCTTAGAAAAGTACCTCGATAAATCGCAATTGCATACCCTTCAAAACAACAATTTTCAATGTTCCAATCCACACCTACATGATGATAGAACGAATGATTACAATAATCGAATTAGAAATATATCGCACATTAATTGAACCGATTACAGCATTCCGGTTCGATTACTGCAAACACGATTTCATAACTGACGATTTTCTAACCAATAACTTGCAAAATGTTCTATTTATAACCTAAAAAAAATTGAATAGTAAACCTTATTGCAATAGGAATAAGTGTTATAACAGATTTGGATGAGTGATTAGGGATTATGCCGGTTAAATTGAGCCGATGCATGCAATGGGTGTATGTAATGTGAAATTTGATTGCGGAGCTTCAATGTGAAGTAGTTTTTTTGGATGTTAGTGCCAATTATGGCGATTGCATGATGTCACATATTGCTTTACATGTAGTGAAGGATTGAGAATACGCAGTGTCATTACCTCTGGGTGTCGTGTCGTAAGAGCAAACTACGCAATACAACAGCACTGCCTCAGTGGCACAGTGGTAGTGTATGCAACTGCTGTGCTTGAGATCTCTGGTTTAAATCCCAGAATCGGACCAGATTTTTGTATGATCTACAAATATTTGTTTCGGAGTTTCGGTGTTTTCTATGTTAATTATGTATATAATATAAGTATTCCTTGAGGCATTCTTGCTTTCACAGTACAAGCTTTGATTAGTTTGAAGCTAGTTAACGTTGTTTGTAGGATGTCCAAAAAAATTGGTTAAAAAAAAGTAAAAACTAAAACCCAACTACGACAAAAAACGACGCTGAAAAAGTATAAAACAAGTTTCAAAAGCCGTAGTCACACGTTGTTAATGCGTGCGTTGCTATGTAACGTGACACAACGGCTTTTGAAACTTGTTTTATACTTTTTCAGCGTCGTTTTTTGTCGTAGTTGGGTTTTAGTTTTTACTTTTTTTTATTTAAAATGTTTTTGGTGCCATTATTAATATATAATATTTATATATTTGAAATTTACAAGTAACGCCCTTTCCAATGATACCAAACACGGCATATTTATCTCAAATTTATTTTTTAATACAGTACTTTATGTCGGCTAGAGGGCGCCACACTAAATTCCGTGACACGTCACATAGCCATGATATAACCAGCGGACGATCAAGACGCTTCTAACGATACCTCATTTGTCCAGTTCTAATAAGTATTTAAGGAGCTATGAGGGAACAAATGAACATACATACATACATACATAGCCTGTCTAAATCATAACCCTCCTTTGGCTTTGCCGTAGTCGAGTAAAAAGAAGGACAGCTTGAAACAAATCCTATTAATCCATCTGACCAGTTTGGTGTTATAGACCAGAAATACCTTTCTAAGGACAGGCCTATGTCTAGATATGGACTGTTATGACGAAGATTTCGACACATTGCTATAGACATAACCATAGACATAAATATAGAACGAAATGAAAGAAATGAAATGAAAAAAGTTACATGAACACTTTTGCAAGTTAAACTTTTTTTGAGCAGATGAATTCGGCCTTTCCTAACAGGACTAGCCCTGAGAAGAAAGGACGAAACAAACTCAGGGATCACAGAACCTTGTCAAAGTCGATCAGTGGTCTTTGAATAGTTGAGAAAACATACTGTTATGTTAATATTATGCAAAGTTTTTTATGAATGACATGCTGTGTTATGTTTAGTATAACAAATACAAGAGATACAATAGATACTTATTCTTCAGTAAGAATCACGTCAAATATTGTCACTACACACATATATATAGTTATACACTCGCGTTTCTCATTTAATCATTCCTGGATGACCGAGAGTTGCTCTCTTTTTTTTTGAGTAAATTTTCTAAAAATGAATTCTAACTAGGGACTTAGATCGATTTATCTGCATACTCATGAAAATCGTTGGAGCCTTTTCAGAGATTCTGATTATATACAAGAATTAGATATCATCATATTTTGTCGTATTTCTCATTACTTGTAGGGTGCACCGTTTAACATTGTAAGAAGATTTGGCAGGTTTTATTTAAGTCCCTTCACGCCTGACCATAATGTTCCTTGGAACGTGGGGGGTCAGAATACGGTCCTCTGGCTTTGCAGTTTATATCATTTAAGATAATTTATTATTAATCATTTGATAGGAATAAGTCTATACTGTTTAACTCTTTCATTAAATTCCTTTCTTTTTTTTCAGGTATGTACAAGCTTCAACTGAATATACTCGTAATAGTTACTCGGTAAGTTGCGGACACAACGCACTTGTTAAAAACGCTGACGAAACCTAATACTCGTATACGGTACTAGTACGCTAGTACAAAATGTACCTTCTAAGTTCTAAATGACACTAATAATATTGTCAGAGAGATCAAGCTATATTACAAGCTTTTTATTAACTTGCAATGTATGTATGTATGCTTGTATGTTCGGGTGGAATCTTGCAACTCAATTTTGAAACAGATACCTTTAACCAATTTTGCTGTAATTTGGCAAGCATTTGTATACAGCGTGATAATACAATATTATAATGACATGGAGCTGATCTAATGCTGGAGCTGGAAGGTGGCCATAGGAACTCAGTAAAGAAACGTCGCAACGTCATCGGGTTTGGACTCGTTTGATTCGTCACGACTGTCACGAGGCATTCCAGTAAAAGCTTGTTTTTAGAAAGCTTTTTAATTTAATTTATTTTAAGGACTATAGCTATTTTTAGGGTTCCGTACCCAAAGGGTAAAACGTCGTATATTTCGCTGTCCGTCTGACGCTAGGCTGCATCTCATGAACCGTGATAGTTAGACAGTTGAAATTTTCAGAGATGATATATTTCTGTTGCCGCTTTAACAACAAATACTAAAAAACAGAATAAAATAAATATTTAAGGAGGCTCCCATTCAGCAAACGTGGTTTTTTTTTGCTCGCTTTTGCTCAATATTGATACCGGCTACAGTTAGACGCTTGAAACGTACCTATAGTAATAGTATGGAACCCTTCCTGCGCGAGGCCGACTTGCACTGGGCCGTTTTTTTTTTTTAATATTTTTTGGCCAACATGATTTCATGAATAGGTAAAAGTGTTGTAGATTAGTACATTAGATTAGACGATTAGCCCACTTGTTAAACAGAGTGTTTATTTAAAGAACAAATAATGTTATGATAAAGTGCATCACTTAAATGATGACATAATTTTTTATGCGAAACGCTTTCATTCATCATTTTGTTTTCCGTTTGTAAAACAAAACTGACAAGATCATGAGATTAAAGTAGGAGTGTCGTTTCATTTTTTTTTTTATCGGACATCTAACACACAACGCCATCTAGTCCCAAACTAAGCAGAGCTTGTATTATGTGTAGACAAACGATATAAATACATAATACATATATTATTATAACCTGATATAATTTAGATTTGTAGCTGTACTCACAAATTAGGAGATTTTGCTACAGCCGCTTCGAATACATAAAGGTACCTATGTACATAAATATAATGTCTAAAATCAATCTTCTATTACTGGCTTTTTCCCATTTGATTTGGGGTCGGCCCTCCGTATCATGCGTCTCCAGGCAGCTCAGTCCTGGGTCGTCTCTTTGTTGACTTGGGCTTCTTTGAGGTTTTTATTTACAACGGACATCCATGTGATTCATATGATGATAATCTTATATATAAAATTCTCGTGTCACAACGTTAGTTACCATACTCCTCTGAAACGGCTGGACCGATTTTTATGAAATTTGGTGTGCATATCGGGTAGTTCTGAGAATCGACCAACATCTATTTTTTATACCCCATTTGTTTATGGCAAAACAACGTTTGCCAGATCAGCTAGTACTATCTAAAATCAATAAATAACAAATAAATCAATCAATAACAAGTATTCACTGTCAAAGTTTCTGAACACTGGCTTAAGCGATTTATATTAATGTTGCCATAAAATTAATTTCGACACTATAACACTAACATAAAAATTAAATAAAAATCAATAAAACGTTTTTATTAAAATAGAATACACGATTAAAATTGCTTAATCATTAATAGAATGCCGTCACGTCCTTAACATTAATTAAAATATTTATTACATAAAATAAAATGTTTATTAATGTTTATTTTATTTTGGCGCTTTTAAACCGACTTCAAAAAAGGAGGAGATTTTCAATTCGACTGTTTTTTTCTGTTTGTTTCCTCAGAACATTCGATTCCTTTTTATTTTAAATATTTAATGTCCCGTGTGGTCCCCATTTTTGTTCCCCATTCCCCATTGCCATTTAGTTCAGTTCTTGAAGTCGGTTTTTTTCTTATTAGTTTACTACCTAGTTGTATCGCGCAACTTCGTCTGTCTCCCAAAAGGAATATTTTTTCCCATTTCACAAACGTAAACATTAATAAAAAACAAAAAACATTACCCTTCTTCTGACGCAGTCGGGTAAAACCTAACGAATGTATAGAAATGATGTATTTCATTGCTAAGTAGTCAAAACGAAATATTAGCAAATAGTACAAAAGGCGTTAGCGATTGTAGAAAGAGAATCTATGCGAAACACTAGCAACTTCGCTAAGGAACCTTGTTTTTTTACATATCCCCCTTATTTATAAATGTTATTTATCTTTAAGCAACTGTTCTTTGCTTCCATATTATACCCAGGCCCAATGATGCAGAAGCATCTCAATAGACCACCGTGGTGCCCGTAGTGTAGGTCACCATGCTGCATTGTTGCATTGTCTACATTCGAAATGAGTATGATGACCACCACTCTTGGATTCTGCTCATGCTTTTCATCAGGCAGAGTAGAGTCACTTTGCCAAGCCTCAATATAAAAGAAAATCATTTAACTTTAAACAATGGTTCTGTCTTATTGCATTTAAACTTATATACTTAAAGTTGCAAGTACATAAATAAAACCATTCAGATCCATTTCTGTGGTTGCAAATAACAGTACTGAAAGTTAAATAGCTTCAATATATATTTTATATAGGAGATCGTGATTACAATCATGATTAAATTCCGAATTACACTTCGAATATGTATAGTCGTGAAAGTAAAAAAAAAACCATTATGAAATCTAAATACTTTGAAATATTTCACTTTACTTCTACTAAATCGGGTCAGGGGTGGTTCAATTTGGTAATAAATTGCAAAAAACGGTAAAGTATTTTTTGTAACGTCGTTGTTAAATAAAAAAAATACACGCGTATTATTTTAAATAAATCGAATTTCTCAATAACACAGATATACTCGTAAATATAAAAGAAATATTGTTATTGTCTAGCTTTAAGCTTAGTCACGAAACAACACATAAAATAATATATTCTGATAAATAAATCTTTACAATATTGCGGCCCAATGATGCAGAAGCGTCACTAGGCCTCCATAGTGTGGGTCACCATGCTGCATTATCTGCATTCGCAATGAGTATAGTGACCACCACTCTTGGATTCAGCTTATGCTTTCCATCAAGCAGAGTAGTCATTTTGGCAGGGCCATACATAAAAGAAACTAATATAATACAGCTGAAGAGTTTGTTTGTTTGGTTTAAAGCGCCAATCTCAGGTGTCGCAATGAATAAAGTGTCAATAGATTCGTAATAATCACCCAGGTGACATAGACTATTTAAATTTCATCATTTCACTTTACATAGTCGGGTTATAGTTTTTAAACTTTTTTTGTTACAATAGTACAAGCTCGGCCTCGTTTGAATCCAAATTCCAGTGTGTCATATCCGAACTTGTAATTGTTCAAACTAGCGATCGCCCAGCGGTCGATATTCAAGCATTTTGGTTCCTTTTTGTTTAGCTTTCTGCACTCCTTCTTCATATAAACTTTGACTGCCTGTCTCGTTGGCACAGTGGTATCGTACGCGACTGCTGTGCTTGAGGTCTCGGGTTCGATTCCCGGGTCGGACCAAATGTTTGTATGATCTGCAAATATTTGATTCGGAGTTTGGGTGGTTTCTATGTATAATATGTATGTATTTACAAAAAAAGTATATATGTATTTGTATCAGTTGTCTAGTACACATAACACAAGCTCTGCTTAGCTTGTGACTAGAGTGCGTTGAGTTTTAAATGTCCGAAATATTTATTTATTATTATCTATATATATAAAACAGTAAGGTGACTGACTGACTGACATACCCAGAGATCAACGCACAACCCAAACCGCTAAAGCTAGAATCCTGAAATTTTGCATTTAGGTTCTTTATATAACGCAAGTGAGCACTAAGAAAGGAATTTTCGAAATTCCACCCCTAAGGGGGTAAATCAGGGGGTGGAAGTCTGCATGAGCGAAGCTGCGTGTAAAAGCTAGTTATCTATATATATAAAAGAGGAAGGTGACTGACTGACTGACTGACATACCCAGAGATCAACGCACAGCCCAAACCGCTGAAGCTAGAAACCTGAAATTTTGCATGTAGGTTCTTTGTATAACGTAAGTGAGCACTGAGAAAGGAATTTTTGAAATTCCACCCCTAAGGGGGTAAATCAGGGGAGGAAAGTCTGCGTGAGCGAAGCCGCGTGTAAAAGCTAGTTTGTTTATAACTGTGCCAATAGCCATGCTTCTCCGTTTGCATAATTTTGGTAAAAAGGGGTACAAAAATTTAGCTCCATATATTTATATTGTTAAAATAATCCTATATACTTATATAACATACGCACTGGCAACTCCACTAATGATTTAAATTAAAGTCTCGCAACAGAACTTAATTAGAAAACCCATATTTTCCCTCCTAACTTAGCAACTCCATCTCCACGAACTCAAAAGGTGTTAGAAAGTATGCGCGGTTGATAATTGCCATAAATACTGTTTATGCCCATACTACTTTCACTTATACACACTGCTGTTATGGTACTAAGCTCATTAATTATGGGCCGTAAGTGGAGTTACTGTTTCCCTTTTTAGAGTTCCCTTGAAAAATTATGAATCATTGATATTTATTTTGTTGTATCTAATACCTACCTTTTTTTTATTAAATGGGGGCAAACGAGCAGACGTATCGCCTGATGGTAAGCGATTACCGCCGATGGTAAAAAAATACTGCATAAATAAAAAATTATAATTGTATAAGTTGATAAAAAATGCTATGCTTCGTCGTTTATGAACCGATTTTGATGATTATTTTTTTAATGGAAAGGAAATATCCCAACGGTGGTACCATGATAAGCACACTACGATCTGATGATGGCATCAAGGAGAAATCGAGTCGAACCTTGAAGTCGGTTTATATTTTTGTTAAAATTTTAATAATCGGGCACACCTCTCTGTAATTCCTTAGGTCAGTCTGATTTCCAATGAATTTAAATCTATATCTAATTGACTATAACATTATCATAATAAATGTGAGGGACCGTCATCGCCAGACAGCGATACACACTTGACCGATTTCGTTTATCAGTGAGTTGTCAAACAACTAAACCACTTGTCTCATGGTAAGAGTTGATCACACCTTAAAAGGCAAACACACTTGTTTTCACATAACAGTTAGAATTTAGAGATCTTTAATATTATCAATAATTTTATTCTGGATCATATTGACGGGCGCTCATAGCCCAGTTGCACTCGGTGATTAGAAACAATCACCGAGGGTAAGCAACGATGGCGAGGTCAGTACCTGGATGGGTGACCGCTAGTCGCATGTTACCATGAGCGTCTCCGTGATTCGGATGTCACGGTGGTTATCATATGATAACAGTCGTGAAGCTTAGTTGGAGGACTGCGGGCGGCTTAAAAACATCCAACGGGAAGATAACATAGCCACAACGTTGTCTTGCCAGTCCCCAACCCGCACTTGGCCCAGCGTGGGGACGTATGGCCTTAACCCTCTCCTGAGAGGAGACCTGAGCCCAACAGTGGGACGTTATGAGTTGTTGATGATGATAAGTATGTTTATCAGCAATCTGGTTTCTATAGTGCAGCCTGGTTTGATATCAGATTGTTGTGTGTCAGATGTGTACAAGTATTATTATTATTTGAAGATGTCTAGGTCTTCTTTGTGCTTGTGGTAACCCTCTCATGCCATCATCCGACGGAGGATTGCAGCGACGAAGGGATGGGAAGTGGGTGTCTGAATTGAGCTGGCTAAAACAACACGGTGTGAATAATAGATAATAATGTAATTTATTATTTGATATAAAAGTCAGCATAGATTTTATAGTTGGTACTTTTTATCACTGCCTGTATTCGTGTTCTCTACATACAGTAATAAGTTGCATCTGTCCCTGCCTATTTCAAAGGTACCCAACCGACTCATTTAAAGACCATTAATCAGGGTGAGGGCCATAGGGCGGCAACGTACCTGTGTCTCTTGGGCTAAAGCTGCTGACGCGTCCCTCTCCCCTTCCTCTTACATATAATACGTATATTATACACACTTTAATATTTAATATGAGTACAGATGTAAGATATCAGGTACTTGATGCCAAAGCGGAACTTTCTATTACATTACGATCTATGTTAAGAATCTTATGTGAATACATAAACATGCTCATTGTTTATTTACATACAATTAACGGATACAAACAGAAAATTATTTACATTTTATACTGTGTAAAGATTAAACGAAAACTCATCTCAGTGCAGTCTAATACTGCACTATATTTGTTATAACTCTGCAATCCAAAATAAATCTGAAACTGTTATTTTTACCATATGTCTGTTTTATGCAAAATGAAGCCAAACCTTAACTTTTTTTAAATTACAATTTCCACATTATGTAAATATCCTGTGACGCGGGGGCGTATAAATAATAATAATAATATTTATTGAGTTTCAAATTTTTTTACACAGAATTGATTTAATAAACACTGGAACTATACAGACATCGAGCCAGGCTCAGAACAACTATTTGTGGATCACGCAAAGTATTACCCAACGTGGCGTCTAACCCACAACTCTCAACACAGCAGTATAGACCGGTAAAGTGACATATCAAACACCATCCGCGCAGTAACAGCAATAAGAGCCTAAAAAGCCGGTGAATATTCATCAACAACCCATAACGTCCCACTGCTGGACTCGGGTCTCCTCTCAGGAGAGGGTTAAGGCCATACGTCCCCACGCTGGCCAAGTGCGGGTTGGGGACAGGCAAGACAGCGTTGTGGCTATGTAATCTTGCCGTTGGATGTTTTTAAGGCGTCCAACTAAGCTTCACGACTGTTATACTAGGATAACAACCGGGACCACGGAGACGCTCATGGTATCATGCCACCAGCGGTCACCCATCCAGGTACTGACCGCGCCGTCGTTGCTTAACCTCGGTGATTGTTTCTAATCACCTATTGCAACTGGCTATTAGCGCCTCTTTAGCGGCGCAATAGCAGTAAGAACCTTTAATTCAAAGATTGTTGCTTCACAAACTGAACCTGGTACCTCACACTGACCTTAAACTATATTTTATTAACAATAGCGAATGCTTCTAAAAGTTTATTTAAAAGGTGTGTGTATCTGTCTGTGACCATCTAAACGAGGCTTATTAAATGTACGATCTACAAATACATATATGCCAAAGTTTTCTTACAAAACTAGCTGAGCCCCGCGGTTTTATCCGCCTAAAAGTAAGTTAAATAAAGTAGCCTCAATTACTTCATATATCAACATCTATTTGCCAGTGAAAGTCCCGCCAAAATCGATCCAGCCATCCAGAGATTAGCGGGAACAAATAAACTTTAAAAAAAATGTTATTATGGTATATGCACCGTTTATACATACATATGCATTTAGTAAAAAGCAGTTATTTTAATATTACAAACAGACTCCAATTTTATTTATTTGTATAGAAATTAGGGAGGCCTCGAACCCGTAACCTATTACTCTCATTCGGACACCGCATCCGCTACGCTATGCCCCAATGTGTTTTATGTGTAACACGTAATATTATTGTCGAGTAAACACAATCGGCTATTCTTCAACAGATTTGTTTGCAAACCGTACATTAGCGCACCAAATACTATATGTATTGTGCAAACGTTACAATCTATTGTTCTTGACAAATTACTCGTTTCGGGTTCAGTATAAGGGTTATTTGATTGGGTAATTCTGATGGTACAGGTAACGCAACTACAAATGTACAGGTCTATATGTTAGTGACAGACAGATAATGTAAGTCTTATAACTGGGTTGAGAAATATTTATGGAATTTATGAGGTTTTAACTTACTATGAGTGTCGCTCATAGCCCAGTTGCATTCGGTGCTTAGAAATAACCACCGAGGGTAAGCAACGAGGACGCGGTCGGTGCCTGGATGGGAGACCGCTGGTGGCATGATACCATGAGCGTCTCTATGATTCGGAGGTCCCGTTAAGCAGTCGGTCCCGGTTGTTATCGTAGAATAGCATTCGTGAAGCTTAGTTGGGGGCCTTTGAACGGCTTAAAAACATCCAACGGCAAGACTTACGTAGCCACAACGTTGTCTTGCCAGTCCCCAACCCGCAAAGCGTGGGGACGTATAGCCTTAACCCTGTCCTGAGAGGAGACCCGAGCTTAACAGTGGGACATTATGAGTTATTGATGATTGATGACCTACTATACTATGCTGGCCAGATGGGTCGGTACAAGATTTGTATCAAGTTTTCCATCACTTTGCTGTGATGTTGGCATCCGTGGTTAGCTCCACCGGCTTTTAGGAAACCCACAGGATGCATAGGGGTGGTGACACTCCATATTCTTAACGTATAAAGACATGGACAGTTCTTTATGATTACTTTTTCATATTTTTGATGGACTTCAAAAAAAGAGGAGGTTCTCAATTCGATCGTATGTATGTTATTTTTTTAATGTTGTTCGCGGATAACTTCGTCGTTTATGAATGATTATTTTTTAATGGAAAGGAGATATCCTAACGGTGGTACCATGATAAGGTCACTAAGATCTGATGATGGCATCCAAGAGAAATCGAGTCGAACCTTGAAGTCGGTTTTCATTTTGTTAAAATTTTATATCAATAAATAAATAGAAATTTGATAACTCTTTAACTCTCCGAACGATTAAAAGAACTGATGATTTTTAAACGTTTAATAAAAAATATATTGTGTAGCTAAGAAAAGTCAACTCACATTTAAAAAACTAATTGAACCTAAATTGGTCTATTGCTTTTTTGAGGATCAGACAACCTCGACTGCGTCTCAAACTCGCTATAAAGAGCGAATTGCACTTTCGTACACAGTTCGGTCGACTCGTACCATATTCGACCATACATTCATGCTTTGAGACGTTGAACTTGAAATCTTCATTCTATAATAAAGAATTGTGTGTTCACAAGCGGTGTGAAACTTGGTTTAATGGATGCGGAAATAATTATATATTATTAAGAATGTTAATTGTTTTAAATGTAACGTGAGATCGACATTGTGTAGCGACAAACAGCGTGGTAAATAGTTTCGGAGAAATATCTTGATTTCATTATGGACACGTGTATTTTGAGAATTATTTAAACAATTAAAGACTGTGCTCCGTGGGTTTTGTAGCTATTGACTCGGATATTGTTCACTATTAAATATCTTTTTTATAAAATAAAAGTAGCGTAAAGGCGCGTCTCCACCGAAATTGTTGGTAATTTCAGTGTTTCCAACTGTTTGCAACTCTTCAGAAAATCGCCAACTTTTGTTTCCATTGTGTCTACACCGAGTCGTCAACAATTCGAAAAACATTCGAACTAAGCGTCACCACAGAGCCAATAAATATCTGCAACAAGCGTATTCTTTAGAATAGATATTTACCGCCAAAACAGAAACACGGTTCCCAACATCTGTTGACAATTTTTGTTGCCAACACAAGGAAATTACAGAAACTTTTGTCACCAACACGTGTTGATAACACAAAAGTTAACAACTTTTGTTCAGCGGAGACTCGTCTTTAGTCTGCTATCAGCTACCTGCCAATGTGAGTTCTTATAATTAGTTGGAATGAACATACAGACAGAGAAACTTTTCAAAATTGATGTTTTGATTTAAGGGGCGCGTCCCTAAAAACGCGCGAAAAGGCACTTGCAGTTTTGCAAAACACAAACAACTCAATTCATATTTGAAACTAAAAAAAATATCTCAGTAGTTTAATAAATCAGTCTACCAATCTACCGAGTGACATTTATAAAATAATTCTTTATTTTTGTGAAAAAAAGCCTTAACAAAGATCAAAATCATCGAAATCGACCTTTTTAATTAACACACTCTGTCCTATTTCGTGCTCTATTTTAAATGTTTTTTTCTTATTTCGCGAGAAAAAAGTATGGAGAAAAGATTTACCGTTTTAGTTTTTTATTAATTCTCACCAAAAAGCCATAATCTAAGGCTAAACATCATTCATTTTTAGCGACAAAAGTTCCATACATTTTAGTACGTAGATATCGTCTCCCGTAAATTGCAATAAATACGTTTTATCGCGCTCAAAAAATTCAGTGCCCGCCGAATATTCAAGGTGACACCACGTCCGTTTGTAGTTCGCACTGAGCTCCATAATACGTGAATGACAAGTTTTAGGGTGGGTTGCCAGTGAGTGTCGAATTGGAACTGTTAATTTGTATTCTTGAATTTAATTTAATTTTTTTTTAAGAATAATTTCAAAGAAAAATATTAGTATTTTTTATTAACACAGAACTTATTTTTTTATGTTTTTTTTTTCACTTGCTATGTATGTATATATCTAACTATATTTGTTAAGACGGAATCTTGCAACTCAATTTTGCAGATATCTTCAACCGATTGTGTTGAATTTTTGTAGGCATATGTATATAGCGTGACAATGCTATATTATGATGACATGGAGCTGATCTGATGTTGAAGCTGGAAGGTGGTCATAGGAACTTTGTAACGACGGAGCCTATCGAGTTTGGAGTCGTTTGATTTGTCTTGACGAGTACTTTGAATACACTTTGACAGACCGAGACACTGAGAAATTGTTTTTAAAAAAGTAAAAAAAATATTTTTTAATGATTTCTGTTAGAATTGAATAACTACTACTGAAATAATGAAAGACCTTAAAATTACAGTTTTATTTTTGACTGCATGGTTGGTCTAGTGGTTTAAGCGGTTGCCTCGCCGCTTCCTACTGTATCAGGTGTTGTGGGTTCAAATCCCACATGGGACAACACTGTGTGATCCACGAATTGTTGTTCTGAGTCTGGGTATCCATTGTGTCCGTTTCATGTATGTTTGTAAAGTCCCCCGCGACACAGGATTTATTGGATATATACGGAAGTTGTCTTTTTTGAAAAAAAAAACTAGCTGAGCCTCACGGTCTTACCCGCGATACTACACCAACCGCGGTTACTCCTTATATCATCAGCTACCTATCAGTAAAAATCCCGTCAAAATCGCTCCAGCCGTTCCAGAGATTAGCCGGCACAAACAAACCGACAGACAGACAAAAATTGTAAAAAAGGGTCCCATCTACACTTTACGTCATTTCCATTATTATTCATCCCTTAAGTTCGAATTTAATCAATTGGTGAATTGTAAAACAATATATGCCCTATCCCCTACATTATCTGATATCTGTAATCTATATAAAGAAAAGAGAAAGGTGACTGACTGACTGACTGACATACCCCGAGATCAACGCACAGCCCAAACCGCTGAAGTTAGAATCCTGAAATTTTGCATGTAGGTTCTTTATAATATAATATATAAATTTTAAGACAAATGGTTTGTTTTTTAACCATCTTAAAAAAGAAGGAGTTTATTAATTAACTGTATTTTTTTATTTTTTTACCCGACCACGGCAAAGCCAAAGGAGGGTTATGATTTTGACAGGCTATGTATGTATGTTCATCTGTTCCCTCATAGCTCCTTAACTACTAATTAGAACTGGATAAATGAGGTATCGTTAGAAGTGCCTTGATCGTCCGCTGCTTATAGGCTATATGACGCGTCACTCAATTTAATGTGGCGCCCTCTAGCCGACATAAAGTACTGTATTAAAAAATGAATTTGACATAAATATGCCGTGTTTGGTATCATCGGAAAGGGTGTTACTTGTACATTTCAAATATATATATAGGTATTATTAGCATTTGCTGGTGACTTTGTTCGTATTTATTCATTTTTTTTTTATATTTTTATGTTAGGTATTTAAAATATACTTTGCATATAAATTATTATTATCACTACACCAAAACATAAAAAAAACTGTAATTAAAATAGAAACGTACCATAACTCTTAAAAGCACGTGACTACGGCTTTTCAAAACTTGTTTCATACTTTTTCAGCGTCGTTTTTTGTCAAAAAGTGAAAAAAGTACGTAAGTAAGCAAGATCTATGTAGTAAAATTTAGTCAATATGAGCAATAAAAGCGATCAAAAATTATATTTTTAAGAAACATTATGTTCCATTAATATAACATATATCATACAAATTTTATTTCATAACATAGCATTAAAATCCGTTGATTACTGTAAAAGATCTAAGCTGACAGATAGCGCGAGCGACTTAATTTTATACTGTGTAAAATATATTATTTGTCCATGAAATGAATTAAAAATGAATAGGTACACTTGAACCCCATTCTCGGCCGTGGACGAGTTACTTAAAGCCCGCAGGCTTTCCGATATGACTAAGATACATTGCGTGCTTTGTAGGACATTCTAAACATTCTTCAAAGGCGAACAGTTAATGAATATGTAACTAGAAGAAAAAACCGAAAGTAAATTTATTAGTTGCCAGGGTTAGTATGCAACAGTGCCCGATGCGTTTGTGTGCATGTTAAATATTATATGAATGTGGGTGTTCAATCACAAATTCCCACGCTCAAGGACTACAGTCTTAAGTACCGTATGTAAAAGATGTACAGTTTTAATTAAAATTACAATCTAAAACTTTAACTTGCATATTCTTTGGGTCTGTATGTCAATCAAGTTGCCATATGCCTATTGCCTACGTAACATTGTTGTTTACAAATACTTTATAAAATATTCATAAAATATGTAAACAGGTATATAGAACTGTAAATGTATGCCATTCTAATATTAAACACATCGACTGAATGCAAATGGACGAGATAATGATGAAAATATGATATTTATAATATTACATATTAAATCTATAAGTTATTGTTTATTAATTAATCTGGTTAATAATTTAGTTTTAGTGTTTATTAAGACGCCATTTTCTTTTTTTTTTATGTTTGGCTCGCCAAAATGACTCTACTCTGTCTGATGGAAAGTATAAGCAGAATCCAAGAGTGGTGGCCACCATACTCATTGCGAATGCAGACAATGCAGCATGGCGACCCACACCATGACGGCCTAGTGATGCTTCTCCATCTTTTAGTCTAGTCAACAAGTATGGAACTTGTTGACTAAACTGTTTGGGCCTCCGGTCTCGCACTCACCAACGAAACACGACAGCAATGCTGCTGTCATTTTACGTTGATCTTCTGTGCGAGGGTAGTACCGCCCCGGTCGAGCCGGCCCGTTCGTGCCGAAATCAGCGTGGCTCTACTACCTATTAATATTTTTTTTATGGATTCTATTTTATGGATATCTTTCCACTTCTTTAAAATAGAGTTTTTGATATTTTTGCCAGTAGCCATTTAATCTCTCTCTCTTTGCCTAGCCTTATCCCATTTCAATTGGGGTCGGCTCTCCTCGTCATTCTTCGCCAGACAGTTCTGTTCTGGGTCGTCGAGACGTTGATCTGGGCTTTCTTTAGGTCGTTGTTGATGACGTACATCCAAGTTAGGGGGGGTCTACCGCGCTTCTTCGCATCGTTGTTCATAGCTAGGACTTGTCTCGTCATGTGCTCTTCAGGTCTCCTCATTACATGGCCATACCACCTGAGACGTGCTTCGCTGAGTTTGTCTTCGATGGGGCGGATCTTAAAGCTTCCACGGATGTATTCGTTCCTCACTCTGTCGGCGAGGGTAACGCCTCCTGCCCATCTCAGCATCTTCACCTCTGTTGTGTGTACTTTTGTGGTATGAGTCTTCTTCATAGGCCAGCATTCAGCACCATAAATTAGGGCTGGGCGTACTGCCGTCCTATAAACCTTTCCCTTTACATGCACCGGCATCCTATTGTCGCACAAAACACCGGAGAGCTCTCGCCACTTCATCCAGCCGGTGTTGATGCGGTGGGTCACATCGGCATCAATCGAGCCATCGTTGGTGACGACCGAACCTAGATATTTGAAGCGGTCGACTTCACGTAGCTGTTGGTTTTGTATTTTAACGGGCTTATATTGGTTGACAGATGAGTCCAGTAGCCATTTAATGGTAAGGTAAAATTGATTTATTTGACTAATTTATTGGTCTAGTGGTTAGTGACCCTGACTGTTTAACCTGAGGTTGTGGGTTCGAATCCCACCTAGGACAAATATTAGTAGAGTCTAAATTGTCCTCCATTATCAATTTCATGATTTCAAACTTTTTATAAATTATTTTTTTATGGAATAGGGGTAAACGAGCAGACGTATCACCTGATGGTAAGCGATTACCGCCGCCCATGGACACCACACTGGTGTTGCACCAGAGGCATCACAAGTGTGTTGCTACCCTATTCCATAAAAAAACTGTAAGAACAGTAATTTGCATACCTACTCAATGTACAAGATTTGGGTGTGTTTCTTAAGAGTAGACTTAACTTAAAATAAGCAAAATGTTAATTCTTAAATAATTAAACGATTAGAACTAAGTGTTTATTACATCTTACTAGGCCGCCATAGTGTGGGACGCCATACTGCATTGTCTGCATTCGCAGTGAGTATGGTGACTACTGTTGGATTCTACTCAAGCTTTCTATCAGGCTCAGCGGAGTCACTTTGGCAAGCTGTCAAATTTAAAAAATACTCATCTACTATAAAACTCGATATCGAATAATCGATATAAAGGTCACTCGATACTGTATCCAATCGGAAATGGTCACGGGCCATCGGTTCCGAATGATTCCGTCCATTTACGTAACCATTGATTATCTTTTATGTAATTTGGTTGAGCGGAAATCCTTTGGTAGATTATCGGTACTTGGGCTTTATGTAATTAGTTTGTTATTGAAAGATAATTGTCGGTAAAGTACCTTATTTAGTAAAATATATACATTCAGACTATATATACCCGAAGGGGTAGACAGAGACTAGTTAAATCTACAATCATCAATCATCAACTACCCATAATGTCCCACTGCTGGGCTCGGGTCTCTTATCAGGAGAGGGTTAATACCATACGTCCCCACGCTGGCCGAATGCTGGTTGGGGACTGGCAAGACAACGTTGTGGCTACGTAATCTTGCCGTTGCTACGTAATAAAAAAAATAAACGATTTTGGTAATGGTAAGCGATTACCACTGCCCATGGACACCCGCAACATCAGAGGCGTCACAAGTACGTTGCCGACCTTTAAAGAAGGAGTACGCTCTTTTCTTGAAGGTCGTATTGGTCCGGGAACACCACAGGCGACAGTTCGTTCTACAGTTTTGTTCTGCGAGGCAGAAAGTTTCTGGAAAAGCGCACTATTGTGGACTGCCATCCATCTAAATGATGGGGATGAAACTGATATCGCGTAGAACGATGGCGGAACTACTGTACCACTGTATTAAATCATTATCAGTGTTATTGTAATAGCTGAAGGGATTTTTAGGACTTTAACTGTTTACGCAGTTCACGAAATAAAAACTGTCAAAAGGAATCATTTTCCAAAGGTTTCGGAACATTTTTCGTTTATACTCCGCCGTAACATGATGATATAAAGCCTTATTCGAGAACTGTGTAACTGTGTGAGTAATTCCTGAGATTATCACGTTGAACCAACCAAACAAACTCATCTCTATAATATTAGTATAGATTTCTCGTTCGATTTTTATAGGAAACTAGCCGTTTTCAGAAGAATCATCTATTTAGGGCTAGGGGCTATGAAACCACAGACACTACTAGTACATAACGCCTCTCCTCCTCTTTATCAAAAGTATTTTTTTCACCTAAAGTAGCTCAGCATCATTATAATATTTAGACACTAGCTGTTGCCCGCAGCTCCGCCCGCGTGTATGTCGGTTATTGCGGCAAATAGTAGCCTATATGTTATTCTGATATATAAGCCATATTACTGTAAAGTTTCATCCAAATCCGTTCACAAACACACACATCCTTACAAACTTTCGCATTTATAATATTAGTAGGATATTGCACTCCATCCTGCCACAGCAATATCGACCTTACCAACTAATTACAGGTTACATTTAACGGTGCACTAGTTGCGGTACTTATAATAATATATTATGATCACGAAAGGGCTTTGCGTGTGGTAAACAACTTATGTTTTGTAACTGTTAAGAATGTTACCCATCATCAACTTGTAACTAGACGAATGGCGAGGTGGTTTCAATGGTCTCGTTGCTTCTTACTGTGCTGTTTTGTAGGTTCATTCCCAGGTTACAACACTTTGCCAGAGAGTGGGGATCTCTGGTAGCTGATTAATTGATGCGGTCAGCGATAGGGGGCGGTCAAGCCGCAACATATAACGGTTGGGCCGACAGGCAGTATGGCTTCCCCCAAGATAGAGTCTTTATAGACGCGGCGTCCGTCCTGGGGGGACCTGAAATAATATGGTCCGTGTCCTCCTCAGAGCCGCCGGGGTGGTTTTTAGTGGAATCACCACATACCTGGCTCCTCAGTCCCCGAGGAGCCGGAGATCCGAAGGAATTTTTCACACCGTGAAAAAGAAAACAACACTTTGTGTGATCGACAAATTGTTGTTCTGAGTCTGGGTGTTCTTTGAGTCCATTTCATGTATCTCTGTAAAATCTCACGCAACGTAAGAGTTATTCGTAGAACAACAATTGTAAAAACAAAAAATATCTCGAATTTAAGTTACGATTTAAATAAATGCTTAACTTGAACTTTCGTTTTAATTTATAAAAAATTTGGAAGAAATTTTATCAAAGTTGATTATTTCATTTTGTGTCATTGCAAACGGCAAACACCAAATAGAGGGAAAAGATCATTATCAGATGAACTAGGTCATCAGGCTGTCATTTGGCATACATTATCTCATGCAGGTAATATACGAGTACACTTACTAATATAATTCTATGGGCACTGACGCATGCCGGTCCAGTATTTTAGTAACATTATGAAACTCCTTTCGCAGATGCAAGTGTTTTAGCGGGAAATTTACATAATATTTCCAATTATTCCCAAAAACGTTTTTAAAAAGAAATATATTGGCGGTCTTCGAACCCTCGTTAACATTTCTTTTACTGACAATAAAGAAAATAAATGTTCGACTTCTACGAGTACAAGAAATGAATCAAATAACAAATTCAACTAAAATACCAAACAATATTCTCTAAAAGCGATTACAAAATAAAGTAGGTGCATTCTACCTATCCCGCTATCTGCTAATAGATTCGTAATAAATCATAGACTAGAACAAGGAAGCGGGTAACTGGCGGCTATAATACTTAATTGCTTTGCTATCCGAGTGTGAACTAGTGATGGGAACGGAGAAAAACAATATCGATATTAAAAGAAATGCAAGTCGGACGTCTATTGACGGGCAATAGTCAATTTCGAAAGAAAGAAAAGAAAGAAGAAAGAAAATAAAAGACGATCTGCAAGTGTATTCGCAGGCAAGAGTGGACGACATAACGCAAGCTATCGAAGAAGTCAACAGGGACTTAGAGACCATAAGGTTATGGTCGACGAGATTTGGCTTGTCGGTTAACCCAACTAAATGCCAGGCGATAATAGTAGGAAGCAAACGCATGATAAGCAGAATCGATACTGCTTCAATCTTACCAATAGTGTTCAGTGGCTCAGTCATTCCGTTCAGCCCCGTAGTTAAAGACCTGGGCTTGCTCATCGACTCGACCCTTGATTGGCAAGCTCAAGTTACTTATGTCAGCCAGAGGGTAACGGGAAACATGCGAACGTTATATCGTCTCAAAAACTTCTTGCCAACTACCACTAAAACAACTTTAATGCAATCCTTAATAATTCCAATAATTGACTATGGTGATGTATGTTATTTCGACCTGAATGCAGATCTCCTCAATAAACTTGACCGCCTTCTCAATAACTGCATTCGATACATTTTTAATCTTAGGAAGTACGACCATGTGTCAGCCTATCGTTCCCAACTAAAATGGTTGCCCATCCGCCTGCGCCGCAATCAGCGAGCACTTACCTCCCTATTTTCATTTCTCAACTCACCATTTTCTCCTACATATCTTGCTCAATACTACCGTTATCTGTCCTCGAATCACGACAGAAATCTTCGTTCAGAAAATAATCTGCTCCTCTTATGTCCCTCCCACAATTCAGATTTCATGAACTCTTCGTTCTTTGTCCAAGCGGTACTACTCTGGAATGCTCTCCCACTCGAAATCAGGATGTCAACAAACCGTTTTACTTTCAAAAAGAAGGTACATGATCTCCTTCTTAGCGAAACGGCAGGAACTACTAATCGATAATTGGTTCACCTTAGACTCGGACTGTCATAGTGTACGAATATAATGTGTATGCGTGTATGTATGTATATTTATATAAATATTTATGTATTTACCATGTCTATGTTTATTTTTATGTGTTTTGTTTGTTTTTATTGATCATGTAACCTCTGTGCACCACCTACCTTACTAGATTTCTACACCACCCTAAGGTTGACTGGAAGAGAATGCCTTGGGCATTAAGTCCGCCAATGTACAAATGGGCATAAAGTTTTTAATAAATAAATAAATAAATAAATAAAATACATTTATTAGTCACACTCCACGAAATAGACATAAAAGAGAAAAAAAATAAAAAGATATTAAACTAAGACACTAAGACTAAACAACAACAACATAATACAAAACAACCAAAATAACAATAGTGAGATAGTGACTAAAAGGCCACAGCTCAGCTTATGCTACGGTCCTGAAGGTGACCATAGCGCTGATTTTCAGCTGCAGCCCAACATGACATATCACGGACGCGTGCACAGTTTTAACAATTTAATCCTTAGAAATTGAATATTTAGAATTTTAAAGCATGCATTTAACACATAAGCTATATATATATATATATAAGATGAAATTATATACAGAATAAAACTAATGTAAGAACTTTTTTTTTATTTTTTCAACTTTCGGTGAACACATGGGCTTTAAAGTCTATTCTTTATGGTATATAATTGGACCATTTTTCTTTGAGAATTCTTGTGGAGTAGCCGTGACGATTGATGGTGAGGTCTACCGCCGCATGATTAGCGAATATTTTATTCCGAAACTTAGAGAACATCCATCGAACACCTCTCACACGTGATTTCAACAAGATGGAGCCACGCCTCACACAGCAAGAGCCACTATGAGCCTTCTTCGCGAAGAATTCTCTGGAAAATTAATTAGCCGATTTGGGGACATCGCATGGCCACCCAGATCTCACCCCATTACATAGTTTTATATGGGGATACTTAAAGGGAAAAGTGTATGACAGCAATCCGACGGATCTATCGGATTTAAAAGAAACTATCGTGCGAGAAGTGAACACTATTCCTCGGTCAGTGCTGCAGCGCGTCGCTCAGAATACTCTCGAAAGATTCCGCGAGTGTGTGCGGAGCGATGGAAAACATTTGGACGGAGTGATCTGCAAAAAATGAAATCCGCATGTCTCGCCTTTCTTTTTATGTAAAATATATTTATGTACTAAAATAATAACATCCCTTAATTTAATCTAGAAATCCTAAATCTGCCACGGGACACCCAAACGATAAAGATAACCAGAATTTAAGAGACACAAGTTTTATTCATTCCACGGGTGTCGTTAGAGGCGACTAAGAAGCTTACTACGCAAGACAACCTCACTGCAAGAAGAAGGATAACTTGATACAAACCCTATACTGACTCATCTGGCCAGTGTGGCTAAACCCTCCTCTCTAAGGAGAGACCTATGTCCAGCAGTAGACTATTAAAAGCTGTTGATGTGATGTGTAGAGAGTGGTTGCCGTTGCTCCCCGCCAGAAACAGAGGGGTTCAGAATATTCTAGACATATAATTGATAGTAGCTTTCAATAGTATTTTTCTATTCCTTTGAATATTTACTTTTTTTGGGGTAAGGTATCCTCTATTATATTCAAAATTTCTGACAACGTGAATTGTGATTATTTGGGTAGCATTTAAAACATTAATTAGGAATATGACTTTAAAACAAAATCAGTCATATAAAAAAACCATTGTCGAACAAAGTCTTTAAATATCAGTGATTTAATAGAATCAAATGCACATTATTTTTAATATCGATTCTCGCGCATCACTACACAAACGTATGCGCAGGCGCGGGCAGCGCTAGGGCAATGTAACGGTGCTTTGCTTCCCGGTACTAGCTACGTTCCAACTATTAAAGGTATTTTAGAATGCACTTAGTCTTGTTCGAACTACTATTGTTCAATGTAGCTGGCATATCATGATGGCGGGTGAAGTATAGGGAATGTCACCACCCCTGATCATCTGTGGATCACTGTGGAGAGAAGGAAAACTTGACACCTCCTCAATTCTGAGGAGAAGCCTACGACCAGCAGTGAACTGTTGACAGACTGCTGATGATTGCTTGATGCATTGCAGTAACTTAAGTAATAATACAGGATCGGCGGCCTTTTTGCCCTCGCGTAATCCTTATTGGTAATGAAAATAAGCTTCAATTTATTTAATGAGAATTGAACTTGTGACTTGAATTCAATCGTAAAATCGGATATTTAATTTAAAAACATAATTTATAGAATAATGAACATAATTTATAGAATAATTCTGACAGAATAATAGTAATCTATAAAACAAAATGTCGCGATTAAACTGTAATAAAGCCAGATTGTAGAGTTAGAATTTAAATATAATTAAGGTCAGTACATCAAAGATATTAAAGAAAAACTGATGAACAGTTTTTAGAATTTTTGTCTGTTTGTTTCTGTCTTTGTGTTTGTGCGTGCTCAGAAGTGGCTTACGGCCGTTTTCAATAACCTATCTATCCTTAGTTCTCATTACTACAGTTAAACAAATCTATCTTTTTACTCTTACTTTCGTTTCAATAACCTACCGGCAGATAGCATTTCCTATCGAAGTTGTCTATCTATCATTGGGAGGACGGATAGGCAACTAGAGATAGGAACTCTCATAGTAATCGGACTAACTTGCATTTCAATATAAGTTTCGAGTTACTCTCCGATAGGTGTAGCTAACTCTAGTAACGTCAGTTGCTTATCTGTCAATATCGGCCAGTTACGCGCCAACCCGGCCAGATAGAATTTCGAAAATAATTATTTTTTTATGTAAATATAAAAAATGGAAGGTTTTATCAGTGATGATAGCGACATGGAATTATTATGGATTATGATCAAAGCAGTGATAGTGATACTTAAGAAAACATACCTTTACAGTTACAGAAGGAATATAAGCCGCGTGTGAATTATATGAATAAATTATATGACCACGAATTTGCATATAAATCTAGACTAAATAAAAGTGCTGTGAATCAGTTAATAAATTTGATACAACCATATATAAGTGTAACATCTAAAAGGTAAGTTACGTTATCGTTTTAAATCTCAACTTTATACTTCAGCCAAATTTGATAAAAAAATATAAAGAACAGATAGGTATTTAACTATTCTTTAATTTGAAAATTACTAGAAATTGTATTATATTTTCTTCATTGGGTTTGGTTCAAGTGTAGACTCATAATGGGGCTAGTATTGCCATAATATCAAGTTTTAACAAAGTTCTTATTTTTCCAGAAATCATGGTATATCCACCCTCCATCAGATACTTTTGGCTACGATTTTATACATTGGGCACTATGCTAGTGTCTGTTGCAGATTTTATCGGAGTATTAATAGCATCTGCATAGACAATACGACTGTATTGTCTATGCAGACGTATCCAGAGCCATAGCAAGATTATACCCAAACTTTGTTGTGTTACAAAATCACACTCAACAAGAGTTTTATAATATTGCTAGATTCCCCAGAGTACATAGTGTCATAGATGGCACCCATATATTAATACAATCACCAAGTAAGTACCTCATATCATATTGAACTATCTCATACTTCTATTTAGGTGCTGGTCTAACTTAATTTTTTGATGCTTTCATACTATCTGTACATACATATTAAATACTGTTTTCATATTATTTGCAGACTCAAATAATGGAGAAGAATTTAGAAACAGGAAAGGAATATTCTCTATCAATGTACAAGTTGTGTGTAATATTGTTCATTAGTGTTTCTAAATGTTGTTGCCCGATGGCCAGGGATGTCCACTCAGGATGCAACTATATTTAACCACTCTATTTTAAAAGGTCACTCATTTAGTTGTTTATTCTGTTAATAATAAATTTTTAGAAGCGGCTGTAGCCTAGTGATAAAGGTATTGGACTTGCGAAAAAGAATTAAAGAGGTTGTTGATTCTAATCCTGACCGGTACACTACCGACATGAACCCACTCCTAACACAAGCAATTTAGCTTAGCTGGAGGGGTTAACGAGAATACTAGTAATTTCCTTTTAAAAAAAAGAAATAAGTACACTGTTCCTATTGCTTAAAAGACTTATATAAAATATTAAACTTGCAGATTATTGTGAACAAGGTGGACTTGGAAACCGCTGGCGGCTTGGTGATAGCGATTCATGTACACCCTATCTATTGACACCCCTACTCAACCCAAATACTCCATCAGAGCAATGTTATAATGAAGCGCACATTAAAACAAGAAATACTATAGGTTTGTTTTGTTTACTAAATATTAGATGCATGGTAAATGGTTTAAATACACTATTAATACCTACTGTAATATTGCAGATGCATTGGAGTTTGGAAAAGAAGATTCTCCATACTATCTTTAAAAATGAGGCCAAATTAAAAAAATATGCAACATACAATATTGCCAGGCACATGAATTTGGCAAAGATAGAGCCTAAAATATCGATTTCAGAAACAACACAGGAGGAAAATGTAATTATTCATGACAATTCTCCAATTTTAAACATGTCAGAACGGCAATTGGTAATAAATATATACTTTAATGTGTAAAATAAACAATAATTAATCATATTTTATGTAATTTTTATTACCTTTCACAAATTTGAGATCACAATACAATATAAACTAATCACACAATGAAAATGTAATGATAAAAATTTAAATCCTTTTCTTCACTTCACTTGTGGTGGAGGTCCCAGCTCTTCATAACTTCACTTCAATGTTTTCTGTTTCATCCATCATCAAATTAGTATCTTGCACAAGTTATCATCAATGTAGATACTTATAGGATTCATTTTGATTTACAAATATATATCAATAATTTAAATAATCAATATCAATATTTAAATAAATATCACAAGATACGCGCGCACAAACAAACGTCAATTCGATATGTCGAAACGTTTTATTTCATTTTGAATGTGGTAAACGAATAAAAAAAATCAAGTTAATGTTGATTCACTATAAAATCTTTTAAAAATACAAACAACAAGTACTTTTAATAAAAATAAATAAATAGTGAATATTTGTTTTTAACATTAAAGATTTGTGTAGCAAAGCACTAAACGTGTCAAGAGGGAAAAAGCTATCCGTCGTTGGTAAGAGATAGATAGCGCTTATCCTTGATTGTGAAACGCAAGTTATGGATAGATAAGATCACGCTGCAAATCGGAGATAGCGATCTATCCTTAACTGGCGATAGGTTATTGAAAACCGCCGTTAAACGATTTGGATGTGATTTGGGTGTGGTTTTTAACTTATGTATTGTCGTAAACTTTAGTTAACATTGTTTGATTAATTTTAATCAATTGACAAATAATACAGTTATATCAGTTTAAAGAATCACCGCGATAATAGGCTTACAGCCAGGGTGGGGTCGCAGGCAAAGGCTAGTACTATTAATTTGTAGGCAATTTCAATGTTTCCAACTGTTTGCAACTCTGCAGAAAATCGCCAACTTTTGTTTCCATTGTGACTACACCGAGTCGCCAACAATTTGAAAATATTCCAACTAAGCTTCTCCACAGAGCCAATAAATATTTGCAACAAGCGTATTCTTTTGATGTTTACCGCCAAAAACATAAACACGGTTCCGAACATTTGTTGACAATTTTTGTTGCCAACACAAGGAAATTACAGGAACTTTTGTCGCCAACACGTGTTGACAACACGAAAGTTGCTAACTTTTGTTAGGTGGAGACTCGGCTTTATGCATGAGATGTCTTCGGATAAAACCCATGCGTAAGAATATCCATCAATGAACTGAAAGTTTTTTTCAATAAAGAATGTTAGCGTGGGCTCACAGTTCACTAGTATTATGGGTAACATCTTCAGTGAAGGTAAATGTGTGTATGATTTAGTTTCACACACCTAGTGTATTAATTATTTTTCGCTCTAGTCATTACGCTACCGCTTCGGGTGAATGAATACAAAAAAATCCTCACAGAGATATGAATGTAAAAAGCATACGCTTACAAAGGCCTTCATGTTTGAATTCATATACCTTGCCGTCCGCACCAACGACTTATGAAAGTACCTAATTAAACTGTCTACACTTTCTGACACGACGTGTAAATACATATTCTAGTAATACACCTACCTAAGTACCTACACAGGGTATAAATTACCCATAGAGGGCAACAACATTCATTAAACATTGGTTTTAAACATGCCATGCACAACTTTCCACATAAGAAAGCTGAGAAAATGGCCGACAATGAATTCAAAATGGCTGCGTTTGAGTATTGACAGGAATTGAATAGCGATACACGTCCTTGCATTGTGTAAAGGGTTATTTGAATGTGATAATTTGTTTTGTGTGTATATATAGCAATATTTTGTAAATCGTGTATGTTACGGAAAAAAAAATTATTGTTAAAATAGCCGGGAGATGTTTTTTTTATGTTTGGCCCGCCAAAATGACTCTACTCTGTCTGATGGAAAGCATAAACAGAATCCAAGAGTGGCGGTCACCATACTCACTGCGAATGCAGACAATGCAGTATGGCGACCCACACCATGGCGGCCTAGTGATGCTGCTGCATCTTTTAGTCTAGTCAACAAGTATGGAACTTGTTGACTAGACTATTTGGGCCTCCGGTCTCGCACTCACCAACGAAACACGACAGCACGAACGCTGTCATTTTACGTTGATTTTCTGTGCGAGGGTAGTACCGCCCCGGTCGAGCCGGCCCATTCATGCTGAAATCAGCGTGGCCCTACTACCTAGAATTCTGTCTAACTGCCTCATTGGTCTAGTGGTTAGTGTAAGTGACTGCCGATCAAGAGGTCTCGGGTTCGATTCTCGGGTCTGTCCGCTGTTGGGTTTTTCTTACAAAAAATTCTTAATATCAGCCCGGAGTATGGAAGATGGCGATGTTTCCCGCCCGTGCCTCGGAGAGCATGTTAAGCTGTCGGCCCCAGTTGTCATGAACATCTATGGCAATTGTTATTTGGGAAGTCAGTGCCCTCAAATATACTGACAACTAGTTTATTCTTCGAATTTAGTTCACCCTCAGGGTTGCAGAGGTCTGATGCCAGTCGCTCCGTGGAAAAACTGATATTCAGCTAAAACTGATTAAACTAGTAGCCGACCCCAAATATTCTTGGGAAATATATAGGCTATATATCATCACGCTACGACCAATAGGAGCGGAACACCAATGAATAATGTTGATAAACGGGGGAAAATCATCACACACGACACGACACAAACGAGGTTGCGTGGGTCCGCCAGTCATATATAACTGTACCTTGCAATACATTTTCAGGATTTTCAAACAGACCTAACGTTAGCTATTGTCTTCAAAAAATTACCTGTCAATATAAAGTCATCTTAAAATTCTACTGAATAAAAACGTGTACATTGGAGTGCACTAATTTAAATTACTTAATCAATTATCTAAGCTTCTAATTACTGCCCTGATCAATTTAAGAAGGCAACAAGAAATTAATCAAACTTACTTGTTCAACCGCTGACAGATACGCACTCAGGCGTGATAAAAAAAAACAAATAATTAACAATAGTAGAAGAAACATAATTGAACATGAAAAAGATTGTGATGGTTGATCTCAGATGAGATTAGAATAATAAGACACTTGACAGTCTATTGAATATAGAAATAAATTCTTGACATGGCATGTCAATGACACAACAAAAAAAAAAAGATCTGTCAATTTTTTGTTAAATGGGTTAGAATCTTTACTTGGTTGCTGCGAAGAAGGTTTATTTTGTCAGGCTACATAGAATAGAATGGAATATTCTTTATTATACTGTGTACACCACCAATCTTTTGTTTTCTTATATGGAAGCATTAAATTAGTAAACATATACAAAAGGCGGTATGAAGCAACTTCTTAAAGGTAACTTTTAGAGAGACAAAACAACTGTAAATAGACGATTTTGTGGGTAGTTATGTATGTATAACTAATTCTATAGCACACTCTAAAAAGGTAGATCCGAAACTCGTGGCTCGTCTCGGCATCTTGTTACTTTAGTGGTACTAAATAGAGAAGAATGAAGACATGCCTTTCATTAATATTGCAAACTGCACTAACGAATGCTGGTTATTCGACAACCTGTATGCTTGAAATTACAGATTTCTAAAACCTGACCTGAAAGGTCAAAATTCCTTTCATACCTTGTAGATGCCTCCAAATAATCATATAACAATTTCTTGTAGTTACACATAATAATAGTTATCCCTCTAAAAATAAAGAATCTATTCACGTGTACCGGCCAGTTCGACAGTCAAACGATGACTAAGCAAGAACGTTCTTTATTCAAACACATCAGTGGCGCGTGTCGGCCAATACCGTTAGGGTATTCGAAGCATGCGCTATTGGTTTCTTCGTAAACCGTTGAACATTGCTTTTTAATATTCGAATTTGCAATTGCTCATTACGAGTTTCTGGAAGGTGTGTGCGTGAGTTGTGGCAAAATATTATGTTGTCGTGTAAACACTACACATGCGAACAAACTGTAAAGATTGCAAATTAGTTAACTGCTATTTATTACCTGAATTTTAACACCTCATTGTAAGTTATGACGGATGCCTATGTATGTGGACACACATTTTGACGTTCGGTTTAATAGAAATAAATCATTTTTCTTTTTCATGAGCACTACTACCTTTTTCTTCTGATGTACAACGCAAACCAACAGTTTCTTTCTTATTTTGCTACTGACTTCGTAATTTTTTCTCTCCTTTTTTCTCAAGAAATAAACACATATCCTCCGATTTACCTTTTTCTTATTTTATCAATTCATAATAACAGTTATGTATTTAAAAATACTTGACATTTTAACTTGCCCTTATTAAAAACAGCCCACAGCACTGCATTCCAAGGGGCGGTGTTCTACAACGTGTCTACACCGGCTCGGCTATCCCTGATTACTGTAATCAATAGACAACTGACCTTATTTTTGACAGCTGACAGGCGAATAGTCTATGGTTTAACCTACTGTCATAATTTTGTTTTTATTACATTTAACCTGTTTGATGAGTGGTCAGACAAATTACGTAAGGAATAAATAAAATGTTAATATTTAACATTTGTTTATTAAAAGTTTTTTCCTGTTTGGGTTTTTTATTATTTAAGGTTTTTGTAGGTCACAAGTATGACGATTATATGTTTTGGATACTTTTAGATGGCAATGAATTTGTTTTTCTATACACCTCTATAGCAAAATGATTTGACACATCCCAAAATAATTTTGTTGAAGTGCACAACGCCGCTAAAGAAGTTTTCACTTCAAAAAAATACCGCGTAAAAATACAAAATGGCAGACAAAACTTTGACAAACCCGTGAACTTCATGTGGTCTCACGACTATAATGCTTTGTATATTTTTTTTAATTTCCACGATAAAAAGTCATTTTCGGTCCAGCGTTCATTAACCTTTTTAATTAATACATAAAAAAGCAACTGTTCTGTCCTATTGTATTTAAATGTTTATGACATGTTATTAAGTTTATTGTAATGAAGAAAATACTATTGTTAGAGTGGTCAGGTAAATCAAAAGTGTCAAGAAGCGAAGCGAATGAAAGAAGAAAGGAGAACAAGTCTGTAGTTGTAATTATAAAAAAAAAAAACTGACTTCCAAAAACATCCAACGAAAACTCTCTATCAAAAAACACTTAAAAGCGTAAAATAAACTGGTTCTTCATAAATTGCCTATACCTAATTCTTTATTCATTTAAATAGTAGTATTATAATGGGTGCTAGGTACCTAAAATCTGTTTGAAGTCGGTGCCAAGTGACTATCGCTTAGACTTTTGTAATTGTTCGTTTGTATTCTTTTTGGCTTAGCACCGACTTCAAACAGATTTTAGGTACCTAGCACACATTATAATACTACTATTTAAATGAATAAAGAATTAGGTATAGGCAATTTATGAAGAACCAGTTTATTTTACGCTTTTAAGTGTTTTTTGATAGAGAGTTTTCGTTGGATGTTTTTGGAAGTCGGTTTTTTTTTTATAAAAAGTTTTTATTTTACAGTTTTTAGTGCAAACAATCGTAGGTAAGTAGTAAGTTGAATTATTTCATCAAATTTCATCATCAAGAATACAAATTAAGGTACGTGTAATATTAAAATCATCCTCTAATCCCTAACTGTTGAAGAGTTTAATCTTCTATCATCAGCTCACCTAAATAGCTTGAAAGTATACGACTGAAGGTCTTTAGATACGTATGAAATTGAAAGAATTATTCTCCAACTCCTATCCGTTGAAGAGTTGTACCTTCCACCTTCCATCATCAGCTTACCTAAATAATTTGTAAGAATACGATTAAAGGTAACTTATATACATATGATATTTAAAGATTTATCCTCCAACTCCTAACCGTTAAGGAGTGGTACCTTACATCATCAGCTCATCATCATAAAATGATGACTACCAGACGCAAATACCGGTGTAACTTCAGAAAATATACGAAAAACATAGTATGTGCCCATAAAAAATGAGGGTTTCCCTCGATTTCCCTGGGATCCCATCATCAGATCCTGATATGCTGGCAATGGGACTACCACGGAAGCATACCCTGTCGAATACAAAAAGAAAATTCAAAATCGGTCCACAACTGACGGAGTAATCAGGTAACATACATAAAAAAAGATATACATACAGTGGAACATAGAACCTCCTCCTTTTTGGAAGTCGGTTAAAAAGGTCGTGACACGAATAGTAAAAGCGCACAAGTCAGAATTGCATTTGCCAATTTCTGTAAAAATAATACCTATAATATAATTTTTGCATCCATGTAACTGAAGCTTGCAAAGAAATGAAGAAAGGGGGAGGTGTTCTGTCGTACAGTTTGTTCTGTCGTACAGTTCTCATTCTATATGTGTATTATTTTGTATGTTCTTTGGTTATTAAAACATACCATATCAATTTCAATGGTTTTGTTTTTGGAACGAAGTTGCGGAGGTGTACCTTAGCCGGAAGAAACGTCCGTAACGTTAAAAAAGCGTAAGATTTTTATGTATAGTGATTAGTGTTTTTTTTTCTTTTATGTAATTATTTTCTTTATATCTCGAATAGAACTTGGAATTAATATTTTTATAATAAGGAACTTCGTACCGATTTGGTGCCCCACGGTGGTAAACTAAAAAAAATAAAACCGTGTGGTGTCACACGGTTTTATTTTTTTTAGTTTTTAGCCGACACGGGTAAGTTAGAAGACTATGTTTGAATGTTTCACCGTAGCGTCTAAACTACTGAACCGATTTTAATTAATGAGATGTCTAAAGATTCGTAATAATGGCCCGGATAATATAGGCTATATAAATTTTATTAAAATATTTTACTTAGTCGAGTTTTTTTGTCTTTGTTACTGCCAAACTGCGTCAGTTGTGTGTGTGTTTTTTTCTTTGGCACACTATATATTATAGCCTATACAGTTTGATGATCTCTTGAGAGGTGTGGTTAGATTCCTCTTAATTGTAAGAGTAAAAGAATTACAGCGGTTTTCAATGAGGCCGTGGTATCAATCCGGTCAAACCCGACTTATTTGCGGGGAAATATGGTACCCTCGCGATTATATTATTGCTTTAATAGTTACTGGTACGCTGGCCAGACGGTTTGGTAGAGTTTGTATTAAGATCAGCTTCCCTTTGTATTCATGATGTCCTGTATAGTTTGCCACCTTATTAGTTCTTACGACACTCATGGGATGAATAGAGATGGTGACATTTATTTTCCTTAAACCGTCACCATCATCATCTTCCTAGGCTTTATTATTCCCAAGATTATTTGGGGTCGGCTACTAGTTCAACCGGTTTTACCTGAATATCAGTTTTTACGCGGAGCGACTGGCATCTGACCTCCGCAACCCTGAGGGAGAACTGAATTCGAAGATTTAACTAGTTGTCAGCATATTTGAGGGCACTGACTTCCCAATAACGATTGCCATAGATGTTCATGACAACCGGGACCGACGGCTTAGCGTGCTTTCCGAGGCACGGGCGGTAAACACCGCCATCTTCCATACTCCGGGCTGCTAATGAGAATTTCTTGTAAGAAAATCCAATAGCAGTCCGACCCGGGTATCGAACCCGAGACCTCTAGATCTGCAGTCGCTTACGCTAACCACTAGACCAACGAGGCAGTAAACCGTCACCAAACGTAAAATATGCATCACTATCACTACATAGTATAAAACAAAGTCGCTTTCTCTGTCCCTATGTCCCTATATACCTATGTGTGCTTAAATCTTTCAAACTACGCAACGGATTTTGATGCGGGTTTCTTTAATAGATAGAGTGATTCAAGAGGAAAGTTTTATGTATAATAAATACATAATATGGTATGGAAACACTATTAATTTTCGAGGTTTCTAATGTGATGTAGCAAATAAACATATTTTTTGCACTATACATTGCAAGCGCTGGTTGCACCCTACGAGATAGATCAAAATATTGTACTACAGTATTGTACACCTTAAAAAGTACTACAAAAAAGTCCGCGACCGTATATGTTTATCTTTTAGGGATAACCCACAACAACCATTTTTTATTTCTTTCTTTTTACGAGAAGTAATGGCTTATTTACGAAGTGATCTTAATACAGAATGAATCCTTATACAATTAAGTAAATTAAATACATTGTGCATTTAATATATGTAGATCAAAATGGCCTTTTACAGTAACTAATTTAAATGAATATATTCGAAGATATTACAGATTTAAAATGCACGAATCGTGTCGTCGGCGGGGGCATCTGAAATCCACCCGTGCGAAGCCGGGGCGGGTCGCTAGTATATAATATTTTTAAATAGGTAATTTAACTTATTAGTTAATAGGCAAACTGGCGTATGGCCAGTATGGAGTATGGCGCGGCTCTGTTTAATAAAACAATTGCCTAAATTGTTTTATTAAACAGAGCCGCGCCATACTTTTTACAAGATATTTCCGTCAAGTAATAATTAATTGTAATTACATTTTTATACTCCGATGCCGATGTGTGTTGCCAAATTATAAATATGAGATACATATTTTATTTATAATTACACAACTTACGCTTGACAAAAAAGTTGTGTTAAATAACTTTAATACTACTGGAAATGGAACCTTTTTTTAAATACTACTAAAATGACAGCGTTCGTGCTGTCGTGTTTTGTTGGTGAATGCGAGGCCCAATGATGCAGAAGCATCACTAGCCCGCCATAGTGTTGGTCACCATGGTGCATTGTTTCGTTGTCTGTATTCGTAATGAGTATGGTGACCAGCACTCTTAGATTCTCCTTATGCTTTCCACCAGGCAGAGTAGAGTCATTCTGGCAGGGCCAAACATAAAATAAAAATCAAAGTAGTAGAGCCACGATGATTTCTGCATGAAGGTAGTACTACACTCTCACAGAAGACTAACATAAAATGCCAGCATTTGTGCTGTCGTGTTTCGTTGGTGAGTGGCCCAATGATGCAGAAACATTTCAATAGACCGCCATAGTGTGGGTCTCCACGCTGCATTGTTGCGTTGTCTGCATTTACAATAGGTATGATGACAACTACACTTGAATTCTGCTCATGCTTTCCATCAGGCAGAGTGGAGACGGTCTTCCTTTATAAATAACTAGCTGACCCGGCGAACTTCGTACCGCCATATTTACATATCTGTCTCAGCTTCCCACAGACAGTGCACAGTCGCGGACAAAAAAGAAAATTGACTTTTCCGTTATCTTTGAATTTTTCTTGTACACAAACCTTGTCCTGACAATAACGAACACATAAAAAAAGAATGATTTAATTCAGTGCAGCCGACCGGAAGTTATGCGCATACATACATTTCGGCGATTCATATTTATATATATACTAGTTGTTGCCCGCGGCTCCGCCCGCGTATATGTCGGTTATCGCGGCAAATAGTAGCCTATGTGTTATTCTGATGTATAAGCTATATTACTGTAAAGTTTCAGCCAAATCCGTTCAGTAGTTTTTGCGTGCAAGAGTAACAAACATCCATCTATCTATACATCCATCCATCCATACTTACAAACTTTCGCGTTTATAATATTAGTATAGATAGATAGATTAATAATAAGTTATATGTTTGAAACGCACACGTATTACAAATATACTCTTTTTAAATGCAATGATAGAAATCGCGCACGATAACTTTACATTTTTTAATGCCAATTTAGTCTCTTTTAATTTAATATACATATATATTTTGCAACCGGTCTGCATGTCATTGAACACATATTTTGTAAAAACGTTAACAAATAATTATGCAACTTATGTAAATATAAAATGCAGTCTATGAATATTAAATTAGGTTTAGATAACATTACTACATTAGAAATGATATAAAAACCGTAACCTCACTTATGTGGCTTTTCGGCTTAGCTGGCAAGCATCTGTGTATCCATTGAGCTATTATTGAAAGACTAGGGGAGCCAAACCTCCAGCCGTCCTTCGGTTAGAAAGAGAGAGACGATCGCGATACCCATCTGTCTCTCTCTACTCGCGCAGGCGCATAGCAGAACGATTCGACGGTTAATTGTTGTGATTGGATTACCACTGTTATGCCCGTTTTCACCAACGTTCCCTAAATTTAAGGGACCACTTCAAGAGAGTTAGGTAACCCTTAGCGATATTTTCGTTTTCACCAACCTTTAGGGGTTACCTAAGTGCTTAGGCGTCTCTTAAAATTTAGGGGCTCGAATGTTGACTACCTAACCAACCCCTAACAAGGTGATAAAGAAACTTGACGTACGTTTTGCTTAAAATTTTTGAAATGGAGGAGTTATGGGATGATTCCGATACAATGAAATAATAAATAATCCTAGTTTATTCAATATATTATCGAGATAGACCAGCCTTATTTACAAAATATGCCGTTATAGATTTTGTTACAAGATTTAGGTTAACCAAGGCGTGTTATTTATTTATTAAATAAAATTGAACAAATATTGGAATATCCTGATAATAGGTAATACAAGCTCATACACTACTTATACACATATACTTTGGCAGGCCCATACATAAAAAAAAAGTTACTAATAATATTTTCACTTTTTTGCAATATTTTGTATTTATAATAATTTTATATATTTTACTAGGTAGTTGTGTAATCAAGTTTTACAACCATCAACTTTATACTTTTAAAGTTTTACTGTAAATATAAGTGATTACTTCTACTCGAATATTAAACAGGTAGTGGAGAAATAACAAAAAATAACACGGAACATTTTAAAGGAGACATAATAATTACATATTTACTTTATAACCTCAACGACTCGCAGTCGGTGTGACACATGGTACATATTTTTGGCAGTTGTCAGTTGAGTTTGACATTTCGAGGCATTAGATTAAAATAAAAAAATTGAAAAAAATGTGTGTAATCTTTATAGTAAACAAAAACATATTCTATTTCATATTGTATGTTTATTACTTAGTAATAATTATTCATTTAATAATTTTATATTGAAGAAAAAGACAATTCACATACAATTGCGCACGTTTACGGTTTTTGACATCCCTACAAAATAGGAGACCCTTAGCTAGGTGTCACTTAGCATGGTGAAAACGAAATTAGATAAGATTTATATTTAGGAGCTACCTACGTTAGGGGGTTCCTAGTTAAGAGATTGTTTAAGTATAGTTGGTGAAAACGGGCATTAGTCCTTTACTGCGCATGCATTAATAGAGAAAGACAGACGGGGTACCGTGATCCTCTCTCTCTTTCTAACCGTTGGACGTTTCCGCTTACTGTCAGCCGTATGTCTTCCCCACTCTATCTTTTTTTTTATTATTTAATAGGCGGGCAAACGAGCAGACGTATCGCCTGATGGTAAGCGATTACCGCCGCCCATAGACACCTGCAACACCAGAGGCGTCACAAGTGCGTTACCGACCTTTGGGGGATGGGGAGGGAAGATAGGGGGTGGGGTTGGGGTATGGGCCTCCGGTATCCTCACTCACTGCAAGTAATATTTCACACCGGTTTTCTGTGAGGCTGTGGTATCACTACGGTCGAGCCGACCCATTCATGCCGAAGCGTGGCTCTCCCACGGTCCTAGCTATAATAGCTCTATGGTGTCATCACCAGCGTTTACTCGTCAACTGGCTGAGTTAGTCTACTGTACCACGCTGGCCAGATGGGTTGGTTATCGAGTTTTTCTTCTCTTTGCAGTGCTGTTTCCTGCATAATTTGATCTCTTAGTCGCACTTTAATTGTTTAGTCCATAACTACATGGAAAATCTCATATCGTATGCTTGTACACATATTCATGGAATTGGCAGCACAAACACAACGCTAGTACGTGTCTGTGTATATTCATATCTTATTAAATATGTATATGCTTAAACAATTATTGTATAAATAAATATAGTGTTAGTAGTATATACTAGTTGTATTTGATGTAAGTATTTTTTTTATTTACGTAACTTTTGTAGAATTTCGTTCTTTGTCGTTGCACCTACCACATCATACTTCTACATCACCTGAAGGTTGACTGGGAGAGAATGCCTCATGGCATTAAGTCCGCCTTTGTACGTCATGTGCAATAGGTTTTAAAAAAATAAAGGGAACTTGGAATCGCAAATAGTTCCGGTTACCTGCCGCCGCAGACCAGAATCGCTGTTCCATGCAGTGACACGGCAGCAAAAGTATTCGGTTTTACTTCTGCTGATTTTCAAGACAACATTCTCCAGTCTTTGCTGCCATGTCTCTAGTCTGCACTGGACCTCGGACGCCTCTTCACCGACCAACACAATGTCGTCTGCAAATAGCATGCACCATGGTGCCTCCTCCTGTATGTCCGATGTCAAAGCATCCATTATCAGCAGGAAAAGGTATGGGCTAAGAGCCGATCCCTGGTGCAAACCAACAGGTCTCTGTTGGTTTGCACCGATCAATTCAGAGTCTTCTGAATTGATCGGTGTTACTAATATTTATACATCGCGTTGATCGCGTGGACGAGACATGAACTTTCTTGTAAAATTCTCATAAACTACCCAACAAGTTGCTATTTTTATCGCCAAGATAAAATCATAATTTTATAGTTATATCGCCGTTTATTACACGGAGAGCGATTCCTATTAAATATCATTTTATACAACACCTACGTAACGTTTTTTGTAAGTCTGAAGGTGATAATGATCTAAAACCGATATAAAGTCAAACTTACATTAATATATATTAAAATATCATCAACAAGAGGCCCAATGATGCAGAAGCATCACTAGCCCGCCATGGTGTGGTCATAGGGTTGCCAACTCTCGAAAGGACCAACCCGGGAGAATTTTATGATTGAGAAATTTATCACCTTGGGGGGTTCAAATTGGAAAATAATTTATGTCAATATTTAATGTAATGCCGGACCATGTGATTGGCTCTTATAAAGAGATTTTTTTTATGGCTTTCTATTGCAAATCTTCAAAGTTATACCATTTTTGTAAATAATGTGAAAAGTTATTGAACTCAGTTTTGAAAATTGTTTTTTGCGATTCATCAAACTGCTTTGATAAATCCATGGCAGATTTACCATAAAATTGGTCAGCTTGTCTGCTTTGCAGCTTCGTTTTCAGATCAATTATTAAATTAATTTTTAGAAAAAACCGGAGAAATTATTGCACTCCGGGAGGTCGGGAGGTTAACCATTAATACCGGAGTCTCCCGGGCAATCCGGGAGGGTTGGGAACCCTATGTGGTCACCATGCGGCATTACTCACATTCGCAGTATGGTGGCCACCACTCTTGGATTCTGCTTATACTTTCCATCAGGCAGAGTAAAGTCATTTAGGCAGGACCAAATATTAAAAAATAAAAAAAGCAACAGGCTTTAGACATCTACTGCTAGAAATAGGCATCTTATTAGAAAAGAGGTTCGGTCTACGATGCCACGCTGTCCAGACGGGTTGGTATTGGTAGGTTGTCACGCGGGAACATCGTGCTCCCACTACCCCACCGCGGGACCGCCATCTTTCCGGCTCGAGTGGAAGTTATAAAAGCGCGTGCGCGCTGAAGACGGCCTTTGTTCCTGCGCTTCGACTCGCCAAGATAAGTGTCTCCTCTGTTATTGAAGACGCTGCTTGTGGAACAACTCTCTAGAACCCTCGCCCTGATTGATCTGTATTCTATACTCTCGTGTTAAGGTACCTTTCTCGTAGTAATTTAAATAAATATTATGTAAATTCTCGTGCTGAAATGTGTAATTTATCTCTCAACAAGGTACACGGTTTGTTCCAAGTTTTTCTTCTCTTTACAGTCTATTGTCTTGTGTAGTTTGCTCACTTAGGGTTAGCGCTGATGGATGGAATGGAAGCGAAGACACTTAGTAACAATTTAATTTCAATTTAAACTGCAATGACGTTAAATGACCGTTGGGCGACCTCTAAACTGCTATTCGGCGCCACTCCGTCCTTCGCTCGAATCTGACCCTTAGTTCGCTCTTACTACACTAGACCCACGGCATGAATGGGGGTGGTGCATCTTAGTCCTTCACCACACGGAATGTGGGAATGGTATAATAAACCATATAAGTCTGGTTGAAAACTAAGGAGGGACAATGAAAGGCCTGGGGTAGTGTACCCTTCTATACATACCTCAAAGAAAAACTGCCGAAAAGCTTGCCATGCCGTGTCTTTTTTGACACGTTTGTTACCTGTGATCTGCTCTTAATGGTCTTAGCGTAATATTACATAACCATTACCTTCTTTAATAAATATATCCTTTTCTTAATAACTCTAAAACCTTATCTCAATACAAAAAAAATATATTCAAATAAGATTATTGGTTGCCGAGATAAGTGTTTAAATGAACATAAACTTTTTAGTTTTCTGATATTAGTGTTGTAATATTTAAGGTTTTATTAGTGACAAGCTGACCCACGCAACGTCGTTTACGTCTCCTATTGCCCGTAGCGTAATGATCTTCCCCCGTTTTTGTAACATTCTTCATTGATACGCCGCTCCTATTGGTCTTAGCCTAATGATATATAGCCTATAGCCTTCCTCGATAAATGGGCTATCTAACATTGAAAGAATTTTTCAAATCGGACCAGTAGTTCCTGAAATTAGCGCGTTCAAACAAACATACAAACAAACTCTTCAGCTTTATATATTAGTAATTAGGAATAGATTTTAAGATACTAAAATGTGTTAATACTATTTAGTAATAATTACAAACCTTGATCTATAAGAAGTCGAAGTTTAATGTATTATTGATAGGTATAAGTGAATTAAGATTATAAAATAACTGCGTGAGATTTTTTATAATCTGCTTATTAAAAATCTTCAAATAATTTACAGTAATAATACCTTAAATATTTCTTCTAAATGTTAGCATTTTCTCATCGAAGCATTTAATTTTGACGTATATAATTTATATAGACAAGGATAAATTATTACATTCTATTTTTAATGAGTTTGACAACCAGTCTTTTAGCCATGTTTAAAAGAGTTTTGATGCGAAATGTCGTGTTATATTTGTTTAATGGCAAGGTTGGAGGAAATATAAAAAAATAAATGTCATTTTAAATGAATGCATAGATATAAGTAATTGACTGCAGGAAGTTACATCAATTTGGTTGGAAGGAATCACGGAGGGTCGACTACAGACAAGTCTCCAAAAATAGTCTAAAGGACACTGCTCCTTGATTATTAAAGATTTATCTATTTAATTTTGTTTTGACTAAAAAACATGTTTGTAGTATGTATGTCAATGAACTTTGTATGCATAAAATAGCGTCTAATTTACAATTACAAGGTTGTAGATCCACACTAATTTACTACCCTCTCACAGAAGACAAACCTAAAATGACAGCATTCGTGTTGTCGTGTTTCAATGATTAGTGCGAGACCGGAGGCTCAACGAAGTAGAAGCATCTCATACATAGGTCACGGCTTAGTTTGAGTCAAAACAATGCAGTGTTGCATTGTCTGCATTCGCAATAAGTATGGTGACCGCTACTCTTGGATTCTGAACATGCTTTGCATCAGGCAGAGTAGAGTCACTTTGGTAGTCAACATAAAAGAAACTTTTTCTGCTTATGTACGAGAAAATCCGAAACATTAATTCGCGCGCAAACTTGTTTGTTAGTCCGATATGTCACATGACAGCCATTTTAATAATTAATAAACTTTATGTAATACATATTTGATAAAATAAATAATCAGCTTGCTTCATCTTATTTGAAGTATGTTTCTTATATTTTATGTATTTATTCTTAATATTCTCATTACTAATCAGATGGAAGTGATGGGACCAGATTACAAAATGGCCGACTTTTAACAGCGGTGATAAAAACTGTCCTCGTTATTCTTGGACGTTAATCAAGTTAGATGTGGATTTTTTGGTTATTTTCTTTAGAAAATCTACAACTTTGACATTACTACAGTATGATATGTTAAAGTTATTTGGTTTAATGATAGACCTGTGGGTCTATTGGTTTAGCCAGAGGTCATTCGGATTCCCAACAAAGATTACTCATTTATTTAATACTAGCTGACCCGTGCCCACTTCGTTGGGCGGTAAACATTTTTTTCTCCGACTTACTTTGTACATCCGGCTACCACGAAAAAGTCTTTCCACTTTTCGGGTTATTACATATAATATGTCACTCCCAAATAACTTAGCCTTCTATTGGTAAAATAATTTTCAAAATCGGTTCAGTAGATCCAGAGATTACCCCTACAACGTCACAAACTCACAAACGCACAGACTTTACTCTTTATATAATAACCTAATAGTGTAGATTTATTATGTATCACAAAAACTATTACTTTATGATATTTTTAATTTTGTTAATAAGTTTAACACTTTTAAAGTACTAATTAAAAGTAAATGAATTTTCAAACAGGCATAGACGAAATTAAAAAGACCAAATTATTTAGAAAAAGTAAGTAATGTTCCAATTTCAAAATAAAAAAAAAGTATCACAAGGTTTTTTTATCTATAAAATTCAACATATTATTTTCTAAGCTTAAAATTGTATTTCATGTCATGCGAATCAGTATTGCCATTCAACTTTTAAAATCTAACCAAATATAACGATTGCACGATACATTTAAGGTCTACAGAAGCACTTATGCAGAAATGCTGGTACACAATTTGTCGTGATTGCGTAGCGGTGTGTTCCAACCCAAAGAGCTCGTACTAGGAAATGCAAATGTAGGTTTGTACAATATTGCGTTTCTCGTATCGAGTATGTGTACATTAAACTACTTGTATACCTTTATTGCTCGGTGGATGTAAATCATCACCACCGTTTTATTTATTTAAAACCCAGCTTTTTAGGGTTCCGTGCCAAAGGCAAAAAACGGAACCCTTACAGATTCGTCATTGCTGTCTGTCTGTCTGTCCGTCCGTCCGTATGTCACAGCCACTTTTTTCCGAAACTATAAGAACTATACTTTTGAAACTTGGTAAGTAGATGTATTTCTATGAACCGCATTAAGATTTTACACAAAAATAAAAAAAAAAACAATAAATTTTGGGGGTAACAATACTTAGAACTTAAACTCAAAATTTTTTTTTTCATCAAACCCATACGTGTGGGGTATCTATGGATAGGTCTTCGAAAATGATATTGAGGTTTCCAATATCATTTTTTTCTAAACTGAATAGTTTACGCGAGAGACACTTCCAAAGTGGTAAAATGTGTGTCCCCTGTAACTTCTAAAATAAGAGAATGATTAAACTAAAAATTATATATGATGTACATTACCATGCAAACTTCCACTGAAAATTGGTTTGAACGAGATCTAGTAAGTAGTTTTTTTTTAATATGTCATAAATCGTACACCGCAAAAAAAAAACACTTATTAAAACATCGATCAAAGTTACAACGAACTACAAGAACGTTTATATTATGTTACTTGCTGCTTCGGAATCCTCCTTGGGCGAGTCCGACTCGCACTTGGCCGCTTTTTAACCTAATTTTCAATTCATCATTGACTTTAAATTATATTTATAAACATATAAAACTTCCCGTCACGTTGGTCGGTGCATATAAAAGTGAGAATATTGATATTCAGCTCTTGTGGCTTCGTTTGGTATTCAATCATCGATCGCGTGGTAACGTGTGAATGTTTGACTTTTGTTTTTATTGTGGAATTTGTAACAAAACTTGCATAAATATATAGTAACCTCTAGTTCTGGTAAATCTCAATAGATGCCAACGCACTCTCTCTCTGATGACTCTTGTGTTTGAGGTGGTAGTCACTTGCCATAACCCGGTGACCCTTCTGCTCTCACACTCCATGTTACATATTCCTCGAAAACCTCGAGTGATGTGCGCATATATCATTCCTGTAATTAGATCAACCACTAAGATAGTAACTTACATCTTGACAAAAAACGTTAACCAATAAAGTCTTAAAAACATTTTTTTTAACACAAAGTGTATTACTGTTAACACACCTGTCATTACCGTAACGAGACTGTCAAAATCATTGGCTCATCTCGCCGTAACGACAACTACACGCAAGTGTTGTCTACGGCCACGAATCATCATTACGTAACAGATATTAGTATAGTCACACGTAGAGGTAGGTGCGAGGAATAACTAAACGCCTTATGTCATAATAATAGAACCTTATTAGTACTATGTGATGTGTTGTTGTCTATGGTGCGGTGACCCTTAGAAATGTGTGGAATAATGAATTAAGTTAATCGTAAGTTTGACAGTCTTGTAAGTTTTATAACTAAGTATATTTATGTAGGTGGTAGTGTTTGATGGATCGACAGGGTTTTTGGTATAGTTGTTACCGACACTGACTGTCATGCTGAAGGTGTGGGTTTGATTCCTGATTAGGACAAAATATATTCAGTGATTAATACGATCATTTGTTTTATGACTTTGTGTATTTTGTCTTAATAATATGCATGTATTTACAAATCTATAAGTTTATTTAGTAATCTATATACTATTTTTAGATTTACCTCTACTTTACCGATAAATTATGCAGAGTGTACCTTTAAAAAGACGGTACTTGGCTATGCCCACACACTTGTTGTTTGGGCGGCGGTCGGTGTGGACGTGTTTCTTTACCCATATCTTGTCGTTTAATTTTATATCGTTGTGAACGGTTTATTGTTTTAATTATGAGAATAAGAGCTGAGGTTGGGCTACCTCCAATCTGACACTTTTATTTAATTCTCACTTCTAGTTTTAAGACTATTATATAAAGCTGAAGAGTTTGTTTGTTAGAACGCGCTAAGCTCAGGAACCTTGGTCCCATTTAAAAAAATATTTCAGTGTTGGATAGTACATTTATCGAGGAAGGCTATAGGCTATATATCATCACGCTACGACCAATAGGAGCGGAGCACCAATGAAAAATGTTTCAAAAACGGGGGAAAATTATCACGCTACGGGCAATAGGAGACGCAAACGAGGTTGCGTGGGTCGACTAGTAAATTTTATGTACCTGGTTGATTATAGGGTTATTCCCTATTGTGTAAGTGATACTAAAGTCATAGTCGGCAAACCCCTTAGGGGTTAAGACTTACAAACCTGGATGCCATCAAAATCGATTTTTCTTACTAACAAAACAACAACAGGAATAAATCCTATGCCGCATGTTTACAAACATACAATACATGAAACGGACACAAAGAACACCTAGACTCAGAACAACAATTTGTGGATCACACAAAGTGTTGTCTCATGTTGGTATCGAACCTACAACACTCAGTGCAGCGTCAAGGGAACCGCTTAAACAACAATGCCATCCATGCAATTATAATTATTCTCATACTAGTTATTCAGCCCGGCTTAGCACGGAATCTGTTTTTTTTAATGGAATAAGAGGGCAAACGAGCAGACTCATCGCCTGATGGTAAGCACTTACCGCCGCCCATGGACACCCCGCAACACCAGTGGCGTTACAAGTGCGTTGCCGGCCTTTGGGGGATGGGGAGAGGTTCGGGTACGGGCCTTAGGTATCCTCACTCACTCGGTGTAACACAGCGCAAGTACTATTTCACACCGGTTTTCTCTGAGGCCGTGGTATCACTCCGGTCGAGCCGGCCCATTCATGCCGAAGCGAGGCTCTCCCACGGTACAAATTCTCGGATTTCCTCTAATATAATATTATGCATGTATTAAATATAAAAACCTTCCTCTTGGATCACTCTATATATTGCTGAAAACTGCATTAAAATCCGTTGAGTAGTTTAAAAGATCTAAGTGAAAAAGCAGCGGAATCGTCTTCATGTTATACTATGTAAATAGTCGTTTCTTCATAATTGTCAGTTTTAATTATTAATTAAATTTTAAATACGGGAAATATTTACCATACAAATAGTAAGCTGCATGTAAATACGGCAACCGAAATACTTGACAACTAATACGAAGTATTTGTTTGATTAATTTATTACTAGAGAAATTAAAACTAATAACGCGAAACAATAATAAGTGTTGATTAAATCATAAAAAAAATTGACAATCATAAGCTCTTCCTATAGAAGTGAAAAGTTATGTCGGTGCGATTTTCCATAAGATTTTCCCCTACCAAAAAGTGCTCAACGCGGCCAAAGAAGTTTCCACTTAAAAAATGTCGTGTCAGTATGTCGGTGACGCGAACTCATAAGATTTTCCCCTACCAAAAAGTGCTCCACGCGGCTAAAGAAGTTTTCACTTTAAAAATTCAATTCCAGCATGTTTGAACGAATAAAAATAAAAATATACTTACCGGAACAACATCCAATTGTAACCTGATACCATACCTACAGTTGTAACATTGAGTTTTTTTGCGGTTAGTTTCAGTCCTCGTAGTAAGACCTACGGCGAATATTCACAAATTGTTGTTCTGAGTCTGGGTGTTCTTTGTGTCCGTTTCATGTATGTTTGTAAAAGTCCCCCGCGACACAGGATGTATATTTCTAATGCAGGAGTTGTCTGTTAAAAAAAAAACACTAAAAAAACTGATTAGTCTGACAAGTTATTGGAACCACATGATCCGTATCTTTCACAGAGTAGAATATCTAACGTGATTTTTGCGCGTATTGCCTGATTTCCCATCCTCCATCACAAAGAAAAGACAGCTTTACGCACTAAGTCTATGAATATTATTGTTCCTTATACGTACCATAATACCCATTAAACAATGGTCGCCATCCAAGAGTTACAGTGACTGATTCCTGAGTCGTTTCGTATGTTTAAAACCTCACTTCTAGCAAAAAAGATGATTGAACTATTGTCGTGACAAAAAAAGTTTAGCCAAAGTCAGCAAAATAATAAGTGAAAGCTCCCAGTACATTATTGCATGCACCTCACTGTCAGCGCGTGCGCAGCATAACAATATAGCTATCTCGCTTTTATACGAGACGTTTGTGAGAATTTATACTGATAATCTGCAAGTTGATGTCATCTCTATAAGTTTCGGTTAGTAGGGCACGCCATTGTTTGAAGGTCAACAACCTTATATCTTATGGGACCCATGGGAATATTTCTAACGGTTGTTTAATCTCATCCAGCTGATCTAGTCGCTAGAACAGATAAAACGATGTTTTAAGTTAAAATGTTCACGTGAAGTTTCCATTTGAATTTCGATCATCGTATTATTTGACAGATTCAAATGTTATCGGTAAATGTCATGTCATTTAAACGTCATATTAGTTTGTTTCTTCGTTTGTGTTTGTATTTATTTAAGGTTCCTTTTCTTAAAATGATAATAGTAAAAATAAGAATTAATTAATAATTTTTACAAGATGTTTTCTGAACATGTTTCTCCTCAAAGCTTCATTCTTATTTATTTATATGTATACCATGTGTCCCAAAATTCAACGATAAGCGGGCGCCAAAAGGTGGACTGCTCATGAGTACATAAGGAAAAAAAAAATACCTAGTTTTTTTTTAGTTACAAGAAAAATTTAGAATTACTTTGAAAATTTACACCCTTCATTTTTTATTTATTTATTTATTACGTAGTGGTGTCCATACTTTTTTTTTACAAGACCATGAGTCAAAGTACACTAAGAGTAAAAATATTTCAAAATTGTAGGAAAAAAATTTTTTTTTAACGATTTTGTGTAAAAACTGCGGGCAATTTGGTGTTTTTAAGAGTTGTGGTGAATAGTAGCAATATCATGAAAGGTATAAATTTTCAAAGAAATTCTAAATTTTTCTTGTAACTAAAAAAAAAAACTAGGTATATTTTTTTTCTTATTTTTCCTTATGTACTCATTAGCAGGTCTACCTTTAGGCACCCGCTTATCGTTGAATTTTGGGACACCCTGTATAACTCCATGTATATACTATATCGGCGGAATTAATCCCTAAGGTATTCTAATTGTAAAGAAAGAATAAGGTCTTATGGTTACTTGCCACCACTAACATGTTCTTATCTCTTGTTCCAGGGGTCAGACCCTCGCGTGGCGACGTGCCGCGGGCGGCTGCAAACCCGCCGGTGTCAGCTCAATCAGGAAATCAACAAGGAGTTGAGGCTTCGAGCTGGAGCTGAGAATTTGTTCAAGGTAAGACATACACACTCACTGCTGTCTCCTGAAATAGGAAGGCGGATGCATATTAAACATTCACAATTAGACAACTTTATTTTTAATCTACTGACGTAATAGGGGGCAAGGTTACTGGCGTCTAAAAGAAGTTTTGAAAGAAAACATGAGAAAAATTTTAGATTAAAGAAGGAGACTAAAGTCCTACGAAAAACTAGAAATAGAAGGAAAGACATGATGAAGGAATTGGAAATGGGAAAACGTAACAATAGCAGTAACATGTGAAGCTACAATAGCGTGTTAAAAAAACGAAAATACATCTATTTACTTCTCCTCTTAAACTATCTGCAAAAGGATTACATTTCCAAGAGGGTTGGTGTTTCATAGATGGCTCACAATCTTTTTTTTTATGTATGGCCCTGCCAAAATGACCCTACACTGCCTGATGGAAAGCAGAATCGATGAGTGGTGGTCAACCTTCTACAATATTACATAACTAGCAGAACACAAACACATTTGACAGGTTCAGGAAATGATGATGACGTCACATCTCAGTGTTGTCACTAAGTCTTCCTGTTATTGTCAAAATTGTACTGAAATCTACCATTTGAGTAGAATTTTATGTGAAGCTTTATTAGCTTTTTTTATAGTCGTTAAAATTAAAATATGGTTTGATTTCTGTGACAATTGTCACTAGTGTCAGTGTTTAGAACTTAACGAGGTACATTTAGGTCTGAATTTGTATATTTATAATGTATTGCACTTCATTTGTGACATAACTGCCCGTAAAGAATGAAAATATAGGTGATACGAAATGCAATCGCTAGTTCAAAGTTACTTCCTCGGTTCTGTAGCCATCTGTCATAGAGATCATCATTGATAGGTTTGGCTGGCTCGACCGGGGCGGTACTACCCTCGCACAGAATATCAACGTAAAATGACAGCGTGCTGTCGTGTTTCATTGGTGAGTGCGAGACCGTAGACAGGCCCAATGCAGAAGCATCACTATGCTGCCATTGTGTGGGTGACCATGCTGCATTGTTGTAATGTCTGCGTTCGCAATGAGTATGATGACCACCACTCTTGGATTCTGCTTATGCTTTCTATCAGGCAGAGTAGAGTCATTTTCTCAGGGCCATACATAAAAAAAGATCAAGCTATATTTTAAAGACTTTAGTAAAAGAAGTTTCTTTGATGTTGGCTTTTGTCAAGTCAAACATAAAACAAGTAATATTTCCTTCAATAATAATAAATTTATTCGTGAAGAAAATGTTACCAGCGTAAAATATTAACATTTATATCGCGTACAAATCACTTATTACTGCTTTTGCAATCACCCATAAATACGGTAAAGAAAGCACGTAGTGATTGACACTTTCACTGCAAAGCGATGCAGAATAATTTGTACCTACCTATTGAAATTTGAAGCTGTAAGGTGACAGAATTTCGCTTGCAGATTTACATATGAGTTGAATTCAATATTTTTACGCTAGGTAGCGTAACTCATCTATACAAATAAATACAATTAAAGTGTCTGTTTGTAATATCAAACTAAAATGTTTACACTAAATGCATATCATATACGGTACTACAATACTACGGTACTTTTTAAAAAGCATTTTTTAAATTTATGTCTGTCTGTCTGTTTGTTATCTCTGGAACGGCTGCACCGATTTTGACGGGACTTTCACTGGCAGATAGCTGATGATATAAGGAGTAACTTAGTTACTATTTTCGACTAGATTCGCCCGAAATCCCTTAATAAAATACCGTAATCGGGTAATAGTTTTTAACACTTTTTAACCGACTTCCAAAAGGAGGAGGTTCTCAATTTCATCAGTATTTACGGACTTAGTTTCATCAGAGCTTATGTGTCTATCAAATTCAACAGCAAGATTGTTTTTAAACCCACTTTTTAGCGTATATAAGTTTGTACAATAAGTTTTTTCTGTGCGGAAATCCCATCGGATGCCACCTCCTGGTAGTATGTCGGACTCGAACCGACTAAAATCGCACGCCGGCTCGGGTACTAGATGCCGGGGAACCAGGTGCACCCTAGAAAGGAAAACCCTGGAACCTACATTGTAAGTGGCCCCCCTCCTGTGTGGGAACCGCGATGTTCCCGTGCGTTATTATCCCCCAGGACTCGCATGCTCCGCAGCGTCCGCGCCGCCACTCGGAGTCAAATTACCCTGAGTTCTTATAGCAGTTTACCTATTTTAAAATTAGTTTCAAAATTAAAGGAATCTCTGAAAATTGGCAATATTTAACATTATTTCCGGGGTCTATATATTCATTACTTCCCAGAGTTCAGACGTATGAAATGCCTGCGCCTTCTAGCTGTAAAGTCCGAGTTGTAAAAATAGGTGTAAAGGATTTACCTACTTACAAAAATAATGTTACTTACCACGTGGGAGAGCCACGCTTCGGCATGAATGGGCCGGCTCGAACAGTACTTGTGCTTTGTTCCACCGAGTGAGTGAGGATACGGTGAAACACTGCGCTAGCACTGTTTCACACCGGTTTTCTGTGAGGCCGTGGTATCACTCCGGTCGAGCCGGCCCATTCATGCCGAAGCGTGGCTCTTCCACGGTAATAATTGTTTCTTCTTTCTTTCTTAAAAAAGACAACTCCCGCATTAGGAATAAACATCCTGTGTCGCGGGGGACTTTACAGACATACATGAAACGGACACAATCACACCCAAACTCAGAACAACAATTTGTGGATCACACAAAGTGTTGTCCCGTGTAGGATTTGAACCCACAACACTTGGCGAATTGGCAAGCGGAGTGGCGACCGCCTAAACCACTAGGCCAACCGTGCAGTCAAATCTCATTCAATAATCATTTTATTCTGCCAATCTGTCGCACTTTATTCAGACCCCGTTAAGATGTTATACCGTAATTTGATAAGAAACACTCATTCATAGTCACAAACATTCGCGTTTATAATGTTAATGAGATCATTGAAATATCCAGTAAGAAAAAAACTCAGAAATCATTGAACCTGTCAATCAGTTGACCTCTTAGGAACAAAGACAGCACAGGACGTCGACTCCCCATTGTAAGGTGCTCATGACCGTAACTCCTTAGGTCCGTGACCTCAACCTTGAACTTTCATTGACTAATGACTTAAAGGGTTGGGTGAGAAATATACTTTCGTAAAAACAGTTGCTAATCATTAGTGTGAATGCAATTTTTTAGCAAAAACCTAAAGGAGACTTAAATAGCTTTATGTTTTCTGAAATCTAAAAATAAAATAATCACAAAAAACTTCTTTAGGAACTGGACCAAATTGAAGTACGACCACACGGGAAGCACCAATTTTCAAATAAAAATAGAACCATCGAAATCGGTTCACAAAGTCGAAAGTTATGAGGAAACAAACATAAAATAATACAGTCGAATTGATAACCTCCTCTTTTTTTGAAGTCGGTTAATTAAATTAATGAATGAATGGCAGAGCCTATATTATTGTAACTGGACTGCTGATAGATATTTCGAAATAGATATATATTATAAACTAGGTAAGGCGCGCGGCTCCGCCCGCGTGTTTGTCGGTTATCGCAGCAAAGTGTAGCCTATGACCTTCCTCAAGAATCAAACTATCCCCATGCCATAAAAGCTGTACAGACAGACAGAGTTACTTTCGCATTTATAATATACAAAATAAGTAACTTTTCTGCTTTTCTGGTTGTTTTTTTACACCTTGTGTCCGAAAAACCCAAATATCTTACGGAACCCTATTTTTTTCCAAAATATTTTTTAAATAAATAGATTTTTTATAAACGGTCCAGTAGTTTTTAAGCCTATTCATTACAACCAAACAAAGTTTTCCTCTTTATAATATTAGTGTAGACTAGTGTAGACTAGCTGACCCACGCAACGTCGTTTACGTCTCCTGTTACCCGTAGCGTAAAAAAAATCCCCCGTTTTTGTAACATTCTTCATTGGTGCTCCGCTCCTATTGGTCTTAGCATGATGATATATAGTCTTCCTCGATAAATGTACTATCCAACACTGGAAGATTTTTTCAAATCGGACCAGCGGTTCCTGAGATTAGCGCGTTCTAACAAACAAACTCGTCAGCTTTATAATATTAGTATAGACAAATTACACCCAGATAAAGAAGAAATAATCTTTCTCATTTTACAATTATCTGTCCCGGTTGGTAATCGAACCTACAACCTCTTGCTTAGCAGTTAGGGCCACTAATCACCAGACCGGGATAACAGAAATGTTACCCAAGATTATAAATTAATGTTACATTCTAAGTAAACGATTGAATTGAAGCATAAATTGTAAACATTAATACATAATTGTAAACATCAACAAATTCTGACACATCATTAGCATAACTTTTTAACTGTATTTTTACTTGCGCTAATTACTGTAGGGACGTTCAAATGGACACTCTAAAGGAATACTTCACTAAAACGTTAAGAATTGCTGAAAAGAAGTAAAAAATAAAACCCTACGTTTTTTAGGAAAATAAATGAATCCTGAAATGTCCGAGGTGTCAGCTATGTCCATACCAAATTTTATCAATATTGGTTCTGCAGTTTGAACGTAAACAAGTAGCAAACACAGAAACTTTTACCTACCTATGTATTATTATCGTGATATACATCTTTGTCGCTTAAAACTTTCCCCTTCATCATTATAGCCTCAGTAGACAATTTGATAAAAAAATCGTGGCTACGAAATATCCGGGAGTGGACCACCTAAGTTGAACAACTGTTGGCCTGTCCTGGCCAACGACAAGGAGGAGTACAGGAAGCTGACAACCAACCTTCGAGATTGAAGAGGCACTTGAAGATAAAGAAGAAAATTTGAAAACTATTTCATGTATTAATGTTCCTTTTTATTTCCATAGGCAACGACAAACAGAAAACTTCGGGAGACTGTGGCACTGGAGTTGAGCTTCGTGAATTCAAACCTGCAACTCCTGAAAGAGCAACTCGCTGAACTCAACTCGTCTGTGGAACTATACCAGAGCGACAAGTAAGTATCTAATCAAACTTATCAAACCTAAGACGTAATGATGCTACAATACTTTTTTAAATTAGATTATTGATTATTCAGATTTTTATTGAAATTAACCTATTTAACCAAACAAACATGATTGTTTTGAAGAGACTAGAAGGAGGTATATATATCCAGCTGTGGACGTCCTTTAGCTGAGATGATGATGATGAACAAAACAAACTCTCTAGCTTTATAGTATTAGAGCTGAACCTAATTTCCTAAAAACCCTTACCAGGGCAAATTGAAACTATAAACACCGTCAATACAATAAATCAATTGATACGGAACCATCTTCAACTAAATCTACTCTCGAATTATTAATAAAAAAACCTTGAAAGATTGCTCCAATAGTTTCCGTTCCCAAACTGTAAGTGGATATTTCTTTACAAAAGTTATACAATCGAATTTTATAATTTAACTAGTTTGAATTGATCACAAACTTCATTAAAAATATTGACATAATAATTTATATAAATTGGCTGAATCACCTTGACTAGAATTCTACAACCTTATTAATATATGCGATTTTAAATTTACATATACTTTTAGACAAACAATCGCTTGGTTTATAATTTGGTTCCACTGAATAAGTAGACGCCAAGTACGCAACGAAAGGAATTATGTTAAACTTGCCAAAGTAATTCTACTCTATCTGAAAGGCTAAGCAGAATTCAATAGGTCACCACACTCATTGCGAATGCAGACAATGCAACAATGTATCATGGTGACCCACACTATGGCGGCCTATTGAGATGCTTCTGCATCGTTGGGCATCCGGTCTCCTCACCAACGAAATACGACAGCAAGTGAGAGGGTGATACCGTCCCGGTCGACCGTACCTAGCCTTCCCGTTTATGCAGAAATCAATGTGATTTCTACTACCTTAGGACTTACAAATGAGAAGTTCAGGTGTCTACCGAAAGAGAAAGATAAAAAAACCCTTCTTAACAAGGTTTTTGAACTAATAACATCATCGATATTGAATCATGTCTTTTTTACATAGTATAATGTGAAATCGCTTCCGCTGTTCTGTCGATTTCAATGCAGTTTCTGTAATAGATAGAGTGATTCAAGAGCAAGGTAGGAAGAAGGAAGAAATCCGAGAATTTCAAAGTCTTCCGAGCGAAGCCAAGCTTGATAAAGCAAAGCACTTGATAAAGAGATAGTGGGGTAGAAAACTAGTCCAGCTCTGTACTCATAAGTGTCCTGAAGCTATAGCTGTTTGTATTTCTTTAACAAATGCTTCTGTATAATTTATACTGTCGATTGTCGGTACTTGATGGAACTTGTTGAAATACATTCTAGAATTAAACTCACTTAACCTTTATCCATAACCATAGGGTGAAACCGGACAGGATTAAAGTCAATAAAACTTGTGGAATACGTCCAAGTGAGTTTAATACTAGAATGTGTCTTTGAATTATTTATCGTTATGGTCCAATAGTCGTCGATTTATCGTAAATATTCCATCAATGCAGTGACTTCACTTTCTGCAGGCGCGTCGACCACAGCGACCCTGTTGCGCTAACTTTCACGGTAATTTATAAGTTGTGTTACGCTGTTGGCGAAATGGACGTTGTACCACTGAGGTGGTTTACAGGCATATTAATACCTGACAAGTGCCACATAACGGCTTACTGGTAGTATTGTTTAAATGCCGGAATTCAGAGAAAAATAGGCTCTAATTTCGGTTCTATTTTAATTATTGTGAACCTTCGAGTTTCTGTGCGAGTTTTACTTAGAATTAGACTAATCCGAAAATATATCACTTCCCAATTCGTTAATTTATATCAAAAAATAAATTAATAGACAGCGTGTAATTTGAACATTCAACGATGATTATGTTCTGAGTCTGGTTGTTCATTGTGTCCGTCGTGTAGGTATGTTTGTAGAGTCCCACTCCTCTGCCACGTAGGATTTATTCCTAGTGCGGGAGTTGTGTTTAAAAAAAACGTCCCATGAAACGGACACAAAAAACACCCAGACTCAGAACAACAATTTGTGAATCACACAAAGTGTTGTCTTATGTGGGATTTGGACCCACGACACTTGGCGAAGTAGGAAACGGCGTGGTGAACGCCAAACCACTTAGCCAAACGTGCAGTCAAATATGGGTGGTGATACTTCGTATTCTCAATCCATCACCACATCCCAAAGAGTTGAGTTATTTAATTCAATTATGTCATAGCGTCTTACTTTATTAGTTAGCCCTATTAGTGATTCAAGTTTATTTATGTGTATTGCAGTAGTGGAATATTAATTAAGTTATGCAAATTAAGTAACTCTTATAGCAGTTACTTAACTGCACGTTGTAGGTATGTGTGTTACATCTAACCTCAGTAATAATTTCGTCATTTTTCCGAAGCGCCTATGCAATAGGTACGTTCTTTGTGGTTATTAAGTTTTGCCTAATGCTCGCCGTCGCGTCGAGGTAATTTTTAGTGGAAACACCACATACAAACACACGCAGTACAAACACCTGGTGTCCCCTAACGTCTCCTAGGAACCGGAGATCCAACGAATTTCCACCCCGTCAACAAAAAAGGCCGAGACACATTAAAATGATATTTTTAATGCATTTGCGGATTAATCAATGCGATTATCGTTTTTTTTAAGTTTGAAACAGAACTCCGTCACTAACCGACTTCTTTATAAACAAATTTGGAAAAGTTTTTAGTTGAGACGGCACTTCCCGTTTGCTCCCATTGAAATTTGATGAGTTAATTTTTAATTGTCAAGAAACCCGTTATGAAAAATGTTATGTTAATATTACCTAGTTATTACCAAAAAAAAAACCTTAAATACATAGTATGAAACGGCACGTTAAGCAGTCGGTCCCGGTTGTTATCGTAGGATAACAGTCGTGAAGCTTAGTTGGAGGCCTTTGGGCGGCTTAAAAACATCTAACGGTAAGATTACGTAGCCACAACGTTGTATTGCCAGTCCTCAACCCGCACTTGGCCAGCGTGGGGACGTTTGGCCTTAACCCTCTTCTGAGAGGAGACCCGAGCCCAGCAGTCGGACGTTATGGGTTGTTGATGATGATGATGAAAACTGGGAATATTGACTGCCTCTGTGGGCTCTGTGGCGCTGTGGTAGCATAAGCAACGTATTTGTTTCGGAGTTTGGGTGTTTTCTTTGTATAATATTATGTATTTACAAAAAAAGTATGTATGTATTTATATCAGTTGTCTAGTATCCATAATACAAGCTCTGCTTAGTTTGGGACTAGATGGCGTTGTGTGTTAGATGTCCGAAATGTATATAAATTGATCTTAAAGGAAATTGATGTCACACTATCAGTTATTGGAATGTATTATAATTATGCACTACTAAATCAATCATAAAGTAGAGATAGTACATAGAGTAAAAGTTGTTTATTGGTTATTTTTATGTAATAACGTACCTAGACAGGTGTAGGTGTATGTCTTGATGATGTAAGCGGATAGCGGACCAAAAATAATCAATACTAATACAAATATTATAGAGGTGAAAAGTTTGTTTGTTAGTTTGGTTGAAAGATATCGAGGAAGGCTTATAGGCTATATATCATAACGCTACGACCAAAAGTAACTGAGTATCAATAAAATATGTTACAAAAACGGGGAAAAATGATTCCTTTTGAGAGCTTTCATTGCGTGCGCTGCGTAAACGGTTACAGTTTCACAAAAACAAATAAAAAAAATAAGTGTTCTCTTTTCAATTTTCTAAAAAAATCTACGACAGCATATGTCTATCTTTTAAGGTTGGCTCACTATAACCGTTTTTACTGTAAACAAATTTGTTCACGTTGTTTTGACCGTTTCAACCGTGGGAGAGCTACGCTTCGGCATGAATGGGCCGGCTCGACCGGAGTGATACCACGGCCTCACAGAAAACCGGTGTGAAATAGTGCTTGCGCTGTCTTTCACCTAGTTATATAGTGAGGATACCGGAGGCCCATACCCCAACCCTTATCTCTCCTCCTCCCCTCCCCCCCCCTCCTCCTATTTCCTCTCCTCGCATCCCCCCAAAGGCCGGCAACGCACTTGTGACACCTCTGGTGTTGCAGGTGTCCATGGGCGGCGGTAATCGTTTACCATCAGGCGATACGTCTGCTTGTTTGCCCACCTATTCCATAAATAAAAAAACATCTTGCTACAAACCATATGAGACCCAGACGAGGTTGCGTTGGTCAGCTAGTATATTCTATTTCTCTTCATCATTGCCTATGGGCCTGTCCTTAGAAATGTATGATATGTAGATATGTAGAAATATGTAGGTAGTAGAGTCACGCTGACTTCAACACGGTTGGGCCGGCTCGACCGGGGCGGTGCTACCCTCGCACATAAAATCCACGTAAAATGACAGCGTTCGTGCTGTACATGCTGCGACAATGTAATGTACAAAGGCGGCCTTATTGCCAAAAGCAATCTCTTCTAGGCAACCTTAGGATGGATCAAAATGTATCGGAGAGACAGTAGCAGTTGTCTATTTCTATGTTTGAAATCCGCAAACACTACATAGTAGAACCACGCTTATTTCAGCACGAATAGTACCTGGGCGGTACTACCCTCTCACCAACCCAAAATGACAGCATTCGTGTTGTGGTGTTTCATTGGTGAGTGCAAGACCTGAATGATGCTGTGCTCTCTCGCCCCTATAGTAATATTCGAAACGTAACACCCTATCTTCACTAACTTATATCCCCCTCTCAACTTCGGTTCGACTCGCCCGATCACATTTTTCGTAACGTCAAGTGTGTGTAGTTTTACTTCAACGAAATTTAAATACCTCAAGAAACGTTAACATTTTGCAATAACAAAATGGTGAACCATTTAAAGTGTACAAACGCTATACTTAACAGCTATATTCAGAATAGTAACCAGCTCTATTGGGCAAGGAACATTAATGTGTGCCAGCCGTGACACCGATATGTCCACGTACGCAGTTTCTTGTGTAGTAATCATAATTGTTAATAACCTCACATATCTCACACACGGCTGTCTGGTCCCAAACTAGCTATAGCCTTTACAATGGTACCAGAACGCTGATCAACATACTTATATATTTCTAAATACATACATATCTATACTATTATTTAATATTATAAAGCTGAAGAGTTTATTTGTTTGAACGCGCTAATCTCAGGAACTACTGGTCCGATTTGAAAAATTCTTTCAGTGTTAGATAGCCCATTTATCGAATAAGGCTATAGGCTATAGATCATCAAGCTAAGAACAATAGGAGCGGCGCATCAATGAAGAATGTTACAAAAACGGGAGGAAGTTATTACGCTACGACGGAGACGTAAACGACGTTGCGTGGGTCAGCTAGTTATAAATAAATTACACCCAGACAAAGAACCAAAATAAAGCTCATCGCATAAATATATGCATGTCCTGTGTGTGTACCGAACCCACGATGTCCTAATCAGCAGTCAGGGTCACTAACCACTAGACTACCAGTCCTTAAGCCAATAGTGACTCTCTTACACTCCCAATAAAGTTAAAATTGTTCCTTATGACCCCATGTTCACTTTTAATTTGAAACATGGCCGCTGTGACAACTGCACCTGTTACCATGAGACATCTTAATTTTATAATATAATATACACGTTAAAGTAATAAATTGCAAGTATTTAGATATTTAAATTAAATGAGTTTGACAAATAAGAAGTGATTAAATTCCAGCTTATGTCCGCTCACGGCCACAACTTTCTTTATTACATTCAATGATGACACACAGGAAATTTTTATGTTGTAACATTTCCAATTAATTTATCCGTCTAGTTTATATGTTATCTGTATATATTTGACAAGTTTTATGATATTAATTATCTGTGCCATGACGCTGACAGTACCGGATCAGGTCGAGGCAATGCTATACGGTTTTACGTATATTTCAAAAGGCCGGAATTCGAACGAAATTTTAATTTAAAACATCTAAGCGTCGCGTCGATGTGAATATAGTTTATGGTCAAGGTGTTTAGATTAATCCTACTAATCACACTAATATTATAAATGCGAAAGTTTACGAGGATGTGTGTGTGTTTGTTACTCTTTCACGCAAAAGCTACTAACCGGATTTGGATGAAACTTTACAGTTATATAGCTTCTACATCAGAATAACACATAGGCTACTAGTTACCGCTATAACCGACATATACTCGGGCGGAGCCGCGGGCAACAGCTAGTTACTTCATATTTTAACAATTATTTTTTTTGCCTAATATTTTACAGGTCGTACCTTTACGATTAGTTCTTATTTCGAAAGTGACACATGGTTGCATCTAAAACCGTTCATCACCTGTTTACTTCCTCAGGGGAACAAAATCTGAAAATATTTTCTAATGGGTGCTTGATTCATTCGTTTATTTAAGACCTACGGTCTTGTCGGTGCAGCTTTATCCAGCTCTCCCTATCAAGAGCCGTTTCCTTGAGCTTCTTAGACGTCGCGACCTCCTTACTTTTTAGGGTTCCGTGCCAAAGGCAAAAACGGAACCCTTATAGATACGTCATGTCTGTCTGTCCGACGGTATGTCACAGCCACTTTATTCCGAAACTATAAGACCTATAATGTTAAAACTTGGTAAGTAGATGTATTCTGTGAACCGCATTAAGATTTTCACACAAAAATAGAAAAAAAAAAAAAAAAAATGGTGGTCCCCATACTTAGAACTGAAACTCAACAATTTTTTTTCATCAAACCCATACGTACCCATCTATGGATAGGTCTTCGAAAATGATATTAAGGTTTCTAATATCATTTTTTTCTAAACTGAATAGTTTGCGCGAGAGACACTTCCAAAGTGGTAAAATGTGTGTCCCCCCCCTGTAACTTCTAAAATAAGAGCATAATAAATCTAAAAAAAATATATGATGTACATTACCATGCAAACTTCCACCGAAAATTGGTTTGAACGAAATCTAGTAAGTAGTTTTTTCTTAATACGTCATAAATCGTAAACTGCAATTTACATTTCATTCAATCAACACAAATATAAAAATAAAATAAAAATTATATTATGTTACTTGCTGCTGCGGAACCCTTCATGGGCGAGTCCGACTCGCACTTGGCAGCTTTTTTAATTAATCAGGATGATATAACTATGCCTTGGTCTTCCCCTCTTTCCTTATATTTTACCTCTATGATGTTACTTATAAAGTTATCGTGGCGTATAAGTTGGCCTGCCATCTTGGATGTTTACAACATAAACAAGTAACGAATTATTTAAAAAAAAACTGACTGCGTCAATATCTGTCATCTTTATTAAATTAATTAAAGAACTGAAAATACAGGTTTTTTTTTTCTTTTAAATTTTGATGTACCCAAGTACCCAGTCACTCACGACTAATACAAATCTTTTGACACCACTTACATAAAATACGACAAGCCATTTAGATTCTAGGGCGTGCCAAAGAAGTATACATAAATACACTCGAAAAACATAACCCTCCTTCTTTCGCACTCGGGTAAAAACATTAGCTGACATAATTTCAAGTTTATATCCCCAGCGTTGATTTAGGCTTGGCGTTGATAAATCAGTTGATCAGTCAGGGCAAGTAATTCGCCTTTTTCTGTCCCTACACAGCTATATCATAAGTATACGTCATAATAAACAACCATAATTTCGATGACACTGCGCCGAGGGCTACAAACTTTTAAAAACATTGCACATCAGTCAATTTAGAAAGTCATTACGCAAAGCAGTTTTGATGACGTTGCGTATTTAACATTACTCACATGGCGTTGTATTGAATACCAAACACCATTATCCCGGTCTTTATTACTATAAAAGCTCATGGCAGATAATACAAGCTTGCACACTAATAATAATTGTTTTGATATGCAATGCTTCCGTGCGCCATATTTGTTTCCCTCCCACTATGATCCCAGGTCCTTTAAGCGGGGCGTAAAAAAGCATCTCACCAGGCGGCCATAGTGTGGGTCACCATGCTGCAATGTCCTTATTCGCATTGAGGATGGTGATCACCACTCTTGGAATCTGCTCATGCTTTCCATCATGCAGAGCAGAGCCATTTTGGCGCAGCTAAAATCTAAAAAACTTTTGAAAAAATTTATATATTATTGCTAGCTGTGCCCGCTACCGTACACGTGACATTTGGATTTTCAAGTTATTTTAAATTTTTAGCCGTTTAAACCTTCCCGGGACTACGACAAACATTTCAAAACCAAAATCAACTAAATCGGCCCAGCCGTTCTCGAGTTTTAGCGAGACAAACGAACAGCAATTGATTTTTGAAGTCCCGGCTTCGCACGGGTGGATTTCAGATGCACCCACCGACGACACGATTCGTGCATTTTAAATCTCTAATATCTACATTATTTTGAACTATCTCGTATGGTACAGACAGCGTTTGCAATGTAAGCGTAAAAAATGGGTTTACTTACATCACATTAGAAACCTGCATGCATTATACATATAAACCTTCTGTGAATCACTCTATTTATTAAAGAAAACCGCATCAAAATCCATTGCGTAGTTTTAAAGATCTAAGCATTTACAGGGACAGACAGAAAGCGGAAGCGACTTTGTTTTTTACTATGTAGTGATGTAGTGATTACAAAACGATTGACACCGCATTCATTAATATCGGTTCAGTGGTTTAGGCGCTACGTATGTACATATAAATCGACTGCCTTCCTTTTGGCTTGCCCTTCTCAGGTACGAAGAAGTCCAAAGATTTGTTTTTAAAAATTTGTTTTTAAACGCCAATAAATCATTTTTAGAGCAGGTTCTATTTAGGTTTTACGGTTTTTATATTATTCATTAACATTCGAAGTTACGTTAAAATTTGTGTCGGAAAACGTATCTTTGTAGGCTTTTAACTTTTAAATCGAATTTTATTTTACGATTCCATAAACGTAATTGTATTTTAACGATCATTACAAATTGATATCACGCTTTAGGTAGTAAAATGTATAATAGTGAGGTAATTATTTTATCGATGAACATAGGCGTTATTTAGATTTTTTTAAATGAAAAAAAAACAAAACAAGTCAAAACCCCATATGGGACAACACTTTGTGTGATCTACAAATTGTTGTTCTGAATCTGGGTGTTCTTTGTGTCGATTATAAAATCCTTCGCGACAAAGAATTTTCCTAGTGCAGGAGTTGTCTTTAAAATTAAAATAAAACAATTATACAAAGATGTATGTAATTTAATTTGGCTATTTAATAACAGGTGTAAAAACTATAAATAATGACACTTTAACTACCCACAGGCTAAAGTTCTACTAAGTTTTGCTGCATAGTAAAACCCAGCAATTTAAAGTGTAAAAATATATATATAATGAAGATAATGGCTGTTATTAAAGGAAAAAAAGGTTTTATCGTATAGAGGTTGGCACAAAAAGTCAATGGTCTATAATTGGCCTCGCTGCGGTTGCTTAGGTCCTCCCATGGTACGTGAAATTAAAAAAAAACGACAATTACAGGCTGGAAAGACATTTCTTTCCTTTCATATTTATTGGTTTAGAACTTACGTTAAAGTTATGTTTTCAAAATACCTACTTCATTATTAATTCTTTACTTACGCTAATGTCGCAACTCGTATTCGTCCAGATATTATTTAACAAGAAAAGAGTCAAATATTTGCGTAAAAATCAATTGTTGATACAATTATTAAGGCATAAACGATTTTACCAGCAACTCTCGACTTGTCTTGGGACTTCAGTCTATACAAACATCCTTTTTACACCCCGGAAAGTCGGCATCCCCGAAATCCAAATTCACATAAACCGATTTTGCTTTTATAAATCTGACTATTAGTTTCGTGAATGTTAAGCATTCACGAAACGTATTATGTGTAAAATGATTTTATTTTTACTTAAATTATTAAAATTCAGTTTTTTCCTGAAGTTGGATTAAGGTTGTATTTTTTTATTTATTTAAACTTCCTGTAAACATATTGCATCTGACGGACTTATTGCATTTCATGTCACACTAGCTGAACCCCGCGGTGTTTCCCGCGGTACAACTACAACCGCGGGTGATGTCGCGGGGCAAAGCTAGTCTAAAAAAGTAGCCTAAGTTACTCCTTATATCATCAGCTATCTGCCAGTGAAAGTCCCGTCAAAATCGGTCCAGCCATTCCAGAGATTAGCCGGAACAAACAGACAGACAAAAAATTTGAAAAATGTTATTTTGGTATATGTACCGTGTAAACAAACATATGCATTTAGTAAAAAGCGGTCATTTTAATATCATAAACAGACACTCTAATTTTATTTATTTGTAATCTATATATATTATATATGAGTAATGTAACTTGATTGAGTACATTGACGAATGTTGGTGTACGAACAAACCTTTGTGGTTTTTGTAACACTAATTAGTTTAGATTAGGCAATGTAAACTTTGTGATTAATTAAATAAAAGATAAATAAAAAAAACTGACTGACTGACTGACATACCCAGAGATCAACGCACAGCCCAAACCGCTGAACCTAGAATCCTGAAATGTTGTATGTAGGTTCTTTATATAACGTAAGTGAGCACTAAGAAAGGATTTTTTGAAATTCTACCCCTAAGGGGGTAAATCAGGGGATGAAAGTCTGCGTGGACGAACCCGCGTGTAAAAGCTAGTAGAAGATATAGGCAGCGTCCATAAGAGAAGGCATGTTAACGTAAACAACGAAACACAATACCTACTCGTAAAATTTGGCTTAATATAAACTAATGTTTAAATAGATCAGGAAAAGAAATTGTCCAACGAAAACTCTCTGCCAAAAAAACACTTAAAAGCGTAAAATAAACTGGTTCTTCATAAATTGTCTATACCTAATTCTTTATTCATTTAAATAGTAGTATTATAATGGGTGCTAGGTACCTAAAATCTGTTTGAAGTCGGTGCTAAGCCAAAAAGAATACAAACGAACAATTACAAAAGTCTAAGCCATAGTCACTTGGCACCGACTTCAAACAGATTTTAGGTACCTAGCACCCATTATAATACTACTATTTAAATGAATAAAGAATTAGGTATAGGCAATTTATGAAGAACCAGTTTATTTTACGCTTTTAAGTGTTTTTTGACAGAGAGTTTTCGTTGGATGTTTTTGGAAGTCGGTTTTTAAAGTCGTGTTCTTGATAATAGGTAGGATATTTGCCGTTATTGGTGCCAGATTTTTTTTTTAGCCAAATCGGGATTTTGAGACTTTTTAGTGAAACAAAGCGGGATTCTCTCCTCGAAAGCGGGGCAAAGAGAAAGAAAAAACGTATAGTTTTTATAAATCTTTGTCCGTAATTTGAGATTAGATAATCTCAAATTACGACACATGAGTACGATAAGCACTACGGCTAACGAAGTTACCTCACTTTGGACGCCCTGCCAGTTATCCCCAAAAAACGGGACAAAATCTGTCCCGCGCGAGACATTATAATTTTGATTGAAATAGCGGGACGTCCCACCAAAATCGGGACGTCTGGCAATGCTGGTAAAATGCCTGAAATGAGGAACCAAGGCGACGTAAAAAATAGCTAAAGACATTTTTTGAAGTAGGTTGGATATTGCGTCAAAATTAGAGCTCAATTGGAGGGGAAATTTTTGAGTTTTTGTGGTATACACAAATCTAGTTAACTTTTAGAAAATAGATGCCGACATGCAAGTACTTACTGAGGCAAAATCTTATGAGCGTATTTTCATATATACGTATGGTAAACTTCTCGTGAAAGTCATAAAACAAAATTTTAAGGCTTAGAAAAATACAGCAGTTTTCCAGTCTGGTAAGCTGACTCTAGCGGTAAGTCACAATATAGCTATTAAAAATCTAAGATATAAGATCGACATTTAAAGTGTATCATCATTTTTTTAATCAATACATCAGTAACTCTTTCTAACTATAATTGTCAAATGTTACATTTTTTTAGTACTAAATAAAATAAATAAGTAATAGTAGTAAATAATAGTATTCTCAGAAAAACCGGTGTCTAGAACTATTCGTGTAGGCTGGGTTGCCCTTTAAATTTAATTGCTCTGTCACAGGTTAGCTTGTGATCACAAATCTGTTCAATACTGAGTTCTGATATAAAGCGTGGTGGTTTTATGTCACACTAGCTGACCCACGCAACCTCGTTTGCGTCCAACTACCATCCCCCGTTTTAAGCCTAAAAGGGGGTTGATTTCTAAAGATACATTATTAGTACACCTCCACACCAGCTATAGAGCATACATTTTAAATTTCAAGTCTCTTACTTCAAAAACATAGGACTTTCATACAAAATTCCAACCCCCGTTTTACCCCCTTAGGGGTGGAGTTTCGTAAAATCCGTTCTTAGCGGATGTCTACACGCTATAAGGTACCTATCTGCCAAATTTCAGGTTTGTAGGTGTTATAGTTTCTGAGTTTTCGTGATTAATAAGTGAGTGGTATTTCGCTTTTATATATTGAAGATACTTTAGAACCGACTTTAAAAAGGAGGTGGTTCTGAACTTGATTGGTATTTTTTAACATAGTTTATCCTAAAATCTCTAAAAAGAAAGGTTTGTGTTAAGCAGTGGACTGTTAAAACCTGTTTATGTGTGATGTGTACTAAAATAAACTAAATAATTGAATTCGCATGCTAAATAAGAAAGTGTCATTTTGAAATGACTTCAAAACAAATGTTGTATAAACTTTTGTTCTTCAATAGTTGAAGTACACGAAAAGGAATACTGTGTAGTTTAGTCGGTTCGATTCCGAGATTCCACTTTAATACTGGCTCCGGTAAGGTACTTGCTGCTGACCCGTAGCAACTTTTTTGATTCCATAAAGTCTGGAATGAACTGCACGCGTCTATTTTTCCATACAATTATAATGTTCAATCATATTCCCTTGGATTGGAATTTATGATATTCTTCGACATCATTTCATCAGATCAGTTGGAAGACAAAGTTCTATTCCATTATTTAGTAAAATAAACAATTGTAAAAAACATCCAACGAAAACTCTCTGTCAAAAAACACTTAAAAGCGTAAAATAAACTGGTTCTTCATAAATTGCCTATACCTAATTCTTTATTCATTTAAATAGTAGTATTATAATGGGTGCTAGGTACCTAAAATCTGTTTGAAGTCGGTGCCAAGTGACTATCAAATAAAGTATACTTTTGTAATTGTTCGTTTGTATTCTTTTTGGCTTGGCACCGACTTCAAACAGATTTTAGGTACCTAGCACCCATTATAATACTACTATTTAAATGAATAAAGAATTAGGTATAGGCAATTTATGAAGAACCAGTTTATTTTACGCTTTTAAGTGTTTTTTGACAGAGAGTTTTCGTTGGATGTTTTTGGAAGTCGGTTTTTTTTTTATATAATTTAAATAGTAGTATTATAATATGTGCTAGGTACCTAGAATCTGTTTGAAGTCGGTGCCAAGTGACTATCGCTTAGACTTTTGTAATTGTTCGTTTGTATTCTTTTTGGCTTAGCACCGACTTCAAACAGATTTTAGGTACCTAGCACACATTATAATACTACTATTTAAATGAATAAAGAATTAGGTATACGCAATTTATGAAGAACCAGTTTATTTTACGCTTTTAAGTGTTTTTTTGGCAGAGAGTTTTCGTTGGATGTTTTTTTGGAAGTCGGTTTTTTTTTTATGAAAAGTTTTTATTTTTCAGTTTTTAGTGCAATCAATCGTAGGTCAATAGTAAGTTGAACTATTTCATCAAATTTCATCATCAAGAATACAAATTAAGGTCTATACGTACGTGTAATATTAAAATCATCCTCTAATCCCTAACTGTTGAAGAGTTTAACCTTCTATCATGAGCTCACCTAAATAACTTGAAAGTATACGACTGAAGGTCTTTAGATACGTATGAAATTGAAAGAATTATCCTCCAACTCCTAACCGTTAAGGAGTTGTACCTTCCACCTTCCATCATCAGCTTACCTAAATAATTTGAAAGAATACGACTAAAGTTAACATATATACATATGATATTAAAAGATTTATCCTCCAACTCCTAACCGTTAAGGAGTTGTACCTTACATCATCAGCTCATCATCATAAAATGATGACTACCAGACGCAAATACCGGTGTACCTTCAGAAAATATACGAAAAACATAGTATGTGCCTATAAAAAATGAGGGTTTCCCTCGATTTCCCTGGGATCCCATCATCAGATCCTGATATGCTGGCAATGGGACCACCTCGGAAGCATACCCTTTCGAATACAAAAAAAAATTTCAAAATCGGTCCACAACTGACGGAGTAATCGGTGAACATACATAAAAAAAAAAATTAAAAAAAACAACATACAGTGGAACATAGAACCTCCTCCTTTTTGGAAGTTGGTTAAAAAATGACAACATTCTTCGTAAACGTAATAAACAAACATAATTCTTGTTAGTGCTATGTTGATATTTTCTTAGGAACACGCATTTCGTAATCTAGGAATGTGATTTGAAAACATGCATCGTTTTATTGGAATTTTAACAGTGATCCTTCGATTCCTTTCCCAAACTAGTTCAGGGTCGGCTTCCAGTCTACTTTGACACTGCTAAACTTTGATTTTGACATGCTACTACCGATTTCAGACCTTCAAAACCCAAGTTAGTACTATTCGATATCGAAATTCTGTTGATAGAATCTTGTCGAGCTTTTCAGGGCCCCAACTATCCGTTAGAAATGCCACACATGTTTGGATGACAACCGGGACCGACGGCTTAACGTACCTACTGTCTGACTTGTCTGAGGCACGGAGGGGTCTCAATGTGTTAAAAAAAGTCACCCGTCAATAAAGTGACCTTTATTTTTAACCGGCTTAAAAAAAGGAGAAGGTTTCCGTGTGGTCCCATTTCAATTTGGTCCAGATTGAAGTTGTTTTTTTTTTTGTCAAAATTTGTGATTATTGTTGTGCGGAAATACCTCCGCATACCACCGACTGGTGGCTATGTCAGACTCGAATCGACTAAAAACCGCACGACGTCTCGGGTACTAAAAGCGGGGAAACCAGGTGCACCCTCGAAAGGAAATCCCTAGAACCCCGATGTGGCGACTTCCACATACAGCGCAACAGAAATATACTACAGCGCCATCTACCGAAGTTTACACTGAACTACGGAGTAATGAAGGAAACTAAGAAACTACCAATCCTGAATCGCGCAGTGAAAGTTCTCGCGCCGATAATCATATATACAACATCCCAACATCAACCGTTGGGCAGTTGGCCCTCCAGGCATGATCACCTCGCCTGATCGGAGGATCCTCCCTTTGTGTTGGAGGGACATGTCACCCGTTCGTCCACACCCCACGTACTTACTTACCATCTATGACCATCTACGGGTTGTAGATGGCCCCTTCCTGTGCAGGAATTCCGATATTCATTTCCTGCGCCGCCGCCCCTGCCTGCTTCTGCTAGGGTGAATCACAAACTGACCTGGCTATGATACCTTAACTCTTGCAATGTCTTAATCTACGTGGTATCTTTAGCCGAGTCCATCAAAAATCAAAAATGAAATTCGAACAGCACTCTGCGATTAATGATTCATAATATATCAATTCTAGACGAATCATTAATAGTTAGAGTCTATACCTATTGACTTATGCAATCTAGGTTTTTTTGTAATTCTTGAACATTACCTTTCACCGACCATCTTCTGCCGTGGGATCCAAAGCAAATCTAATCGTTAGTGCTACATTGATGGATATAATTAAAAAAACTGACTCATTAAGTGCAGTCAGATAACCAATATTTATTTTATTTATTTGGCTTGATTTGATCGTAATGTTTTTAATCATACAATTCTCAGCACTAGTTGGGTTTTTCTTACAAGAAATTCTTAATAACAGTCCGGAGTATGGTAGTTTGGTGGTGTTTCACGTTTATCGAAGGGGACGTTAAGCTGTCGGTCCTGGTCTATCGATGGCAGACGTTTTTAGGGTTCCGTAACTCAAAAAAAACTGAATCCTTATAGGATCACTTTGTTGTCCGTCTGTCTGTCAAGACCCTTATTCTCAGGAACGCGTGAAGGTATCAAGCTGAAATTCGTATCTAATAATCAGGTCTACTGTTCCTTGGAGCTATGAAAAAATCAAACTTCTAAGCCAACGCAATCAAAAGATACAGCCGTTTATGCTGCAAATTTTCGACATTCGCAAGGGAATCAAAACCTACATAGTACTTCCCGTGAACTCAGAATCTTTAAATTTGGTACAAAACAACCTCTTATAGCGTTTATAAAGAAAAAAATGCACGGAATCCTCGGTGCGCGAGTCCGACTCGCACTTAGCCGGTTTTTATTTGGAAGTCAGTGCCCTCAAATATACTGACAACTACATACATAGTTCAATCTTCTAATTCAGTTCGCCCTTAGGGTTGCGGAGGTCTGATGCCAGTCACTCCGTGGAAAACTGATATCCAGGTAAACCGGTTGAACTAGTAGCCGACCCTAAAATCTTGGGCATTCCCAAGCATAGCGTAGCGTGAACCATGCTTTATCATTATAAAGCATGATTCACGCTACACCGTGTCGCGACCGAGCCGTGCTCCGGACGTGGCACGTCCACCGTGCGCCGGCCGGACCAGTCATTCATGCTACACCGGGCTGTTGGCGTATATTCTTTGCACGGCCGGGTCTTCCGTGCCTTTCCAAATAATATTTTTGTATTTATTATCTAAATACTTAGAATGGCACATGTCATATACTACAGGATAATTGCACGCACATTCTATCAATTTTTCATAGTTTATTTTGATACTTACATCACTAAGATTTGTGGTCGAATGCACTGCAGCCGCCCGGCGCACACGTTCATATTACAACGTGTTGCGACCGCACCGAGCCGGAGCCGGGAAACAATACCCACCGACATTTCGACGCCGTGCTCCGTCCGCGCCCGGGCGGCGCACGGCCGGGCCACGGTCAAACATGAATCACTTCATACAAGAGTATACTATAGATGTTTGATCGTGCCCCGGCCGGGACACGGCCCGGTCGCGACACGGTGTAGCGTGAATCATGCTTTAAGGTAGAAGATATTTTTGACAGAAGTAATTTTTAACACGTGCACATTTAACAGTACTTGTGGTCGCCCGATGATCGGAATTCGATCATCATAGTTCATTTATTTCGTTTTTTAGCGTTTCACAATCCTCCTTCACATAAACTTTAACTGTGCCAATTTTCATACTCCGCCGTTCGCATAATTTTCGTAAAAGATCTTGCTCCGCGTATTAATATATAGATGTATTTATAAATTACATAACTATATTTATATTAAAAACCGAACTTCTTAGAAACAACTAACTAGTTTTTAATTATAATAATTATCGACAATCTACTTCTTATTTCTTGCCATTAATTATCGACAAAGTCTCAAAGTGAAAGCTGAATGGGCGGGAACCGTCAGTAAACATAAAATACGTACTCTTCAAACAAAATCGGAATTTAAATTTTGTTGATAGACATCACTGACATATATTATCTGTCACGTCTGACAGATGATTCCTTATTTAGCAAAAAAATTGTTTGAACATAAAGTATTTCCTAAAGCCGTGTCCACCGAACAAAAGTTTGCAACTTTTGTGTTGTCGACACGTATTGGTGACAAAAGTTTCTGTAATTTCCTTGTGTTTGCAACAAAAATTGTCAACAAATGTTGAAACCGTGTTTCTGTTTTTGGCGGTAAACATCAAAAGAATACGCTTAAGCAAATATTTATTGACTCCGTGAAGACGCTTAGTTGGAATGTTTTTCAAATTGTTGGCGAGTCGGTGTAGACACAATGGAAACAAAAGTTGGCGATTTTCTGAAGATGGTTTAAAGAGCGCTTGCTAGTCTTTTCTAAAGGTCGGAGCTCGTACCAGTTCAACTAAATATTATATGCCGCCCTTATGCCGCCATTGTTTATTTATGTCAAGTAAAATTAAAATAATTTGAGACACACAGTGTGCATTATAAGAATGCTCAAATAGCAATGCAAAGGTCAGTGCTCGGAGTTTTTCTGTGTGATCGAATCATGAATGAGGAGATCCGCAGAAGAATCAAGGTCACTGACATTGCCAAAATTAATAATTATACGTGGCAGGCGGGGCATATCGCTAACAGACAAGATGTTTGATGGAGCCAAAAATTACATACTGGAAGAGGGAGAGTGGGTAGGCCCCTCTAAGGTGGATCGATGACCCGTTGAAGGTCGCGGGAAGTCGTTAGATGAAGACAGCACAGGATTGGTTGGTGTGGGGAGCCTTGGAGAGGCCTATTTCTGTGGTCGTCTTTTGGCTGAGATGATGAACATAATTTAATTATAGACAACTAGCGTGTTCAATTCTTTCGTCAATGTAGCGTTCACCGTGTGATATTTGCAATGTCTATAGGGCCCATGGTACAGGCATTCAATCACTATTTCACTGGCGATAGAATTAAACTAGAGCGTTTCACCCTGTTCTTATTCTAAGTGTGTATCAATAAATGTAATATCAAGCACTTACTGGAGATGTGTGAATTCCTTGATATCGGCGTCCCAAGGGATCCCTTGGTAGTCTCCTCTCTGCGTCGTCACACATTCATACTCGTAAGTGGCTGTACAGGCTCCCAAGTATCGTAATTATAATACACCCGTTTTAACTGTCGCGGATCGCGCCTATTTGACGGGACTACTAAACTCGCGTGTCCAAACCAGACCAATCATAACGATAAACAACGAAAAGAACCGAGTCTGAGGACAATCAGCTAAATTTCAATTAAATTCCACTTAAACGGCACTCTCAACGACACCTTGTTCGACCGTTTTTTTATTGAACGGCACCCAAAAACGACAATGGTCGATCGTTTACACAAAGCTTCTCATAAGTACTATCTTGTTATTTCAAAACGTCAAACAAGAAAAATGACAATCAAAAATGTTGCCATTATAATGACGTTCAATTTCTAACATAGCGTATGTAAGATGTATGAAAGATGGTAATGTTTCCTGGAAACCCAGGAAACATTAAAAAAACGCCTCGGAGAGCACGTTAAGCAGTCGGTCCTGGTTGTCATGAACATCTATTCTATGGCATTCGTTATTGGGAAGTCGCTGCCCTCAAGTATACTGACAACTAGTTCAATCTTCCAATTCAGTGGTTAACGTATCAGGGTTGCGGAAGTCCGATGCCAGTCGCTGCGTGGAAAAAACTGATATTCAGGTAAAACCGGTTGAACTAGTAGCCGACCCCAAATAATCTCGGTAATAATAAAGGCTAGGAAGATACATATATAGACATCTAGCATATTAATTGGTTTGGCGTCCGAGTTTTTGCGTTACGTGTCTATGGTAGATTTATAATGTTGAGTGACGTATTTAAATAGTCTTATAACAGCATTTAAGTGGTATAAATGAGTTACAATCATAACGCACTTGTGCCTTACTTTGTTACTCGCCGAGAAATTGCCTTCATGCTCTGTTTATACAATAATTGTAGCAGAAAATGTGATTTACTTATGTATTTATTGTTATAACTATACCTAGATTCTTCCTTGAGTAACTTTTTATAAATGAACTAGCTATTGACCCCGGTTCCGCCCGCGTGTATGTCGGTTTTCGCGGTAAAGAGAAGCCTACGTTTGTCTTCAAGAATCAAAATATCTCCATGCTTAATTTTATTGAATTTGACGCAGCGGTGCCTGAAGCGTATAACATCAGTATGGATAAAATTATTATGCCTTTGTCATCCGGGTCTTTGTTACAAATCTATTGATACTTAATTCATTAAATCGGCTCAGTAGTTAAGGCGCTACGGTGGAACATTGAAACGTACATAGACTGCCAGAAATATTAATAGATTTTTTTTTCTTTTTTATGGTACAGGGGGCAAACGAGCAGACGTATTACCTAATGGTAAGCGATTACCGCCGCCCATGGACACCCGCAATACCAGAGGCGTCACAAGTGCGTTGTCGGCGGTTGGGACTAGATGGCGTTACGTGATGTCCGAAAATACTGCTGTAGTGTGGGAGGTGTTATATTTAAGTGTAAAGCTACCAGTTATTATAACATGTATGTATATTTTTGTCCACAGTAGCAGAGAATATGTGATGCCAATGATCCCGCTGGGCTTGAAGGAGACCAAGGAAGTCGACTTCAGAGAACCGTTCAAAGACTTCATCTTGGAGCACTACAGCGAAGACGCTACCACATACGAAGATGCTATATCGGACTTCATGGATATGAGACAGGTGATTATGATGTGATGATACTATGTCCCGTAGATGGGGCTTGAGCTTCTCGCTTGATTTCGCTCCAGGTCTTGCCAATGGCCTTCGCTTCATTGATGATAGTCCACCGCCAGGCCAAACCAAAGGTTTGTTTTGGACGGCCACGCTTGCGTTTTCCTTGGTTATATGGTTGGACTTGGAATCTCTTCGGAGGGTGTGGCTTATCAAGCCCCCCTAGCCAAGTCGCAAGCGTTTTTCTTTCTGCAATCGTTAACGCCTAAATTCTCGTGTGTCATTGGCTAATCTTAGACAAAGTAATCTTTTATTTTATTTATTTATAAGTTATACCAACAGCACACATACGACACACTTTTAAAAAATATTATACAAAAATATTATCTAGTATGCATGCCCATTACATGTACACACACACTTGTAAAGTATTAGCCAATGACACACGGGGCAGCTCCATTTGCGCCGTTTGATATGTTGGTCGATCGGTACTTCATCGCAGCGATGTATCACCTTACCTACAGCAACATCATCATCAATTGTCCACTGCTGAACTTGGGCCTCTCCTCACAAACTAGGTTTCGGTCTACTACACGACGCTGGCCAGACGAGTTGGTAAAGGGTTTGTGTCAAGTGGTCTCTCAAATACATACGAGGATAAAGATATGGAAACGTTATTCTGACACCTAGTTACGAAAAGTCTTGTTATCTTTTTTCCTATGTCCCGTTGGAAAACAATAACATTCCCAGAGGAGAATTAGCTTCAAACGCTAACCATAAAAGATACCATTGAACTAGATAGTCCTTAGTATCCATGACCTCTCTATCTCATAGCCTCATGAACGCTACAGGCTTCTTTAAAATGCTGTTTTCTCCTTCAGGCAATGCGTACCCCGGTCCGATCAAGCTCTGGCGTGGCTCTACTCTTCAAGTACTACAATCAGCTTTACTTCATCGAACGACGGTTCTTCCCGCCCGACAGAAGCCTCGGGGTCTACTTCGAGTGGTTCGATTCACTGACAGGTAACTATTGCAAAACACGCGGTCTGAAATATAAAGTAGAGTTTAAAAAATCATTGTGTCCCTACCGTTTTCCCAACTTTATTTGGGGTCAGTGCAACGATCTTTCACGTTCCTCTATCACTCGTCAATTCACTTCTTACTCCCATCCTGGCCGTATTTTTTTATGGGATAGGGGGCAAACGAGCAGACGTATCACCTGATGGTAAGCGATTACCGCCGCCCATGGATATCCGCAACACCAGGGCTGTCACTAGTGCGTTGCCGGCCTTTTAAGGAGTACGCTCTTTTCTTGAAGGTCGTATTGGTGCAGGAATACCGCAGGCGACAGTTCAATCCACAGTTTTTTTGTGCGAGGCAGAAAGTTTCTGGAAAAGCGCACTGTTGTGGTCTGCCAAACACCTAAATGATGGGGATGAAACTGCTCTTGCGTAGGGCGATTGCCATATCCTCTTTTACGAGCCCTAGTGTTTATTCTTTGCTCGTCCTCTACTCTTACATCCTAAATCAGTACAAACCCAAAAATAATAAGTTAATAACACAATTACCTAATTAGAATATCCAATAGCGATATAGTAAATGTGGCGAATCTCCGTCCGTTCACGCGGCGAACACCTCGTTCTCTTCGTTTCTATGTCATTCTTTTTTGCAATTTCATGTATAAAGGATTAGGATTTTGTGTGATTTTTTTTTTTTTTTAAAGACTACTCCCGCACTAGGAATAAATCCTGTGTCGCGGGGGACTTTACAAACATACATGAAACGGACACAAAGAACACCCAGACTCAGAACAACAATTTGTGGATCACACAAAGTGTTGTCCTACGTGGGATTTGAACCCACGACACTTGGCGAAGTAGGAAACGGCGTGGTGACCGTTAAACCACTAGGCCAAACGTGCAGTCAATTGCAATTGCGTGCAATTAATTAAAATGTATTGTTATCGGCAGGAGTCCCATCGTGCCAGCGAACGGTGGCTTTTGAGAAAGCTTGTGTCTTGTTCAACATAGCTGGCATCTACACACAAATTGGTGCTAAACAGGTAATTATTTTGTATATCAAAAAGAACTCCATAAATGCGTTTTAGACACATTACAGATTCTGTTAGTTTATGACCCCCACTTTCTCTTTAAATGAGCAAGGTCATCTGGGCTACCGCAGTCAACTGCTGGACATAGGCCTCCCCAACTGCACGCTATTTGGTTTGATTCTCGGCTTCTCGCATCCAGCTCCTGTGAGTCAATTTTGCGCACTCCATTTAACACGTGGACGTTCTACACTACGTTTGCCTAGACGCGGTCAACACTGAAGAACACGTTTACACCAACAATAATCGGTTTCGGCTTCAGAAAATAAGTAACTTTTAAATTTTTTCCAGGATTTTGTCTTTTGCACTAAATCTTCTAAATAGGACCCTGCATTTTCTCATCTTAAATTAAGAGAGCTCACTTTTTACAAGCTTTTTATTAATTTGCAATGTATGTATGCTTGTATGTTCGGGTGGAATCTTGCAACTCAATTTTGAAGTAGATATCTTCTACCGATTTTGCTGAAATTTTGCAAGCAATAATATATAAAAAAAAAAAAAAAAGTTTTTATTCATTTGATATAACTGCTTTTCCGTATACAGCGTGACAATACAATATTATAATGACATGGAGCTGATCTAATGCTGGAGCTGGAAGGTGGCCATAGGAACTCTGTAAAGTAACGTCGCAACATCATCGAGATTGGACTCGTTTGATTCGTCTCGAGGCATTCCAGTAAAAGCTTGTTTTTAAAAAGCTTTTTAATTTAATTTATATTATGTATGGCTCTGCCAACGTGACTATCTACCTGATGGAAAGCATAAGCAGAATCCAAGAGTGATGGTCACCATACTCATTGCGAATGCAAACAATGCAGCATGATGACCTACACCATGGCGGGCTAGTGATGCTTCTGCATCATTTGGCCGGTCTCGCACTCACCAACGAAACATGACAGCACTGTTGCTGTCATTTTACGTTGATCTTCTGTACGAGGGTAGTACCGCCCCGGTCGAGCCGGCCCAACCGTGCTCAAATTAGCGTGGCTCTACTACCTTGTAATATTAACGTAGGGACTACTGACGTTATAGTGTTCCTTGTAAATAATCACATCTTCTATACTTATACTGAATCCAAAACAAAGTGAAATATGTCTGTCGCTGACATTACCTTCCATGTAATGAAAACTTCGTAACGTAGATCAATTAATGTGGTTTCGCCAGGACCGTGCAACGAGTTCAGGGCTGGACCACGGGGTGGAGGCGTGGCTGCGAGCGGCCGGAGCGCTGCGCTACGTGCTCGACAACTTCACCAACGCGCCCTCCGTCGACCTGGCGGCCGACACGCTGCTGGTCCTCGCTGCTTTGATGACTGTGAGTACACTATTTCAATATTTTTTTAAGCTATTACATAGCTTTTATCGCGGGATTGGGGCATTTGTGCAGAAATTCCGTAACGTAACAAAAAAACCTGACACCCGAAACTGCACCGAACGACGAATCAACGAATCTGTGTCCGAACGACGAATCAACGAATGTTTCTATCTTAGTCAGGTCAACGAATGGTTCGAATCTGTGTCACTGCCACGCACGAACATACTTCTTAAAAAAAAATATAATTGCTTAAGTTGCTAAAAAATGCTATGCAATAGCTTTACCGCGGCAGTCCCCGAGTGCCACACGTCTTTTTTTTTGTTTTAAAAGACAACTCCCACACTACGAATAAATCCTATGTCGCGGGGGACTTTACAAACATACATGAAACGGACACAAAGAACACCCAGACTAAGAACAACAATTTGTGGATCACACAAAGTGTTGTCCTACGTGGGATTTGAACCCACGACACTTGGCGAAGTAGGAACCGACGTGGTGACCGTTAAACCACTAGGCCAAACGTGCAGTCATATTTATTTAAGGTTTATTTAATACTACCTCTTTCCTGCGGTTTCGCCCGCGTAAATGTCGGTTATCGCAGTGATTCTTCAAACTGATGTAACTTTTTTGTTTATTAACTGGTTGAAATGAAGCAAACGCTAAATGTTAAATAAATAACCCGCAACGCGTTAGTGAAAATCACATTCAAATCGGTTAAGCCGTTCCTGAGATTAGCGTGCACAAACGTACAATAACTTCATTCATCAAGTGTAAACCGCTGGGGATAAAAACTTGAAATTTTGGTAACTGATGCTTTTATATTGTACCTAAACATGTAATAAGAGGTTTTCGGAAATTTCCTCCCCAAGGGGTAAAATAAGCAACGCACGGTTGTGTGGAAGATTATCACGCCGCGGGTAATAGCAAGTTGTGTATAAGTGGATGTGGGTAATACACCCATGTATGTATTTACAAAAAAAAAGTATAAATATATTTATATCAGTTATGTAGTACTCATAGAACAAGGTCCGTTTTAGTTTGGGACTAGATGGCGTTGTGTGATGTTAGATGTCCGAAATATTATTATTATTATTGTTTTATAGGCACAAGCGCGCGAGTGCCTGTTCGAGAAGCTGCAGCTGCAGGCGCGAGAGGCTCGCGGCGAGATGCGGCGCGCGCCCGAGCTGTGCCTGGACCTGGCGCACGAGAGCGCCCATCTCGCGCACACCTACCGACAGCTCTACGACAAGGTACACTACCTAAACTACACACTACCCACTTTACACACTACCTACACTACATACTACCTGCACTACACACCACCTACATACTCTACACACTACCTACACTAGAAACTATCTGCAAAACACACCACCTACTCTACACAGTACCTACACCACACACTACTTACACTATACACTAGCTACTCTACACACCACCTATGCTAAACATTAGCTACTCTACCTACACTACACACTTCCTACACTATAGACTAGCTACAGTACGCACTAGTTACACTACACACTAACTACACTACACACTAGCTACACTACACACCACCTATGCTAAACATTAGCTACTCTACCTACACTACACACTTCCTACACTATAGACTAGCTACAGTACGCACTAGCTACACTACACACTAACTACACTACACACTAGCTACACTACACACCACCTATGCTAAACATTAGCTACTCTACCTACACTACACACTTCCTACACTATAGACTAGCTACAGTATGCACTAGCTACACTACACACTAACTACACTACACACTAGCTACACTACACACCACCTATGCTAAACATTAGCTACTCTACCTACACACTACACCTCCTACACTATAGACTAGCTACAGTACGCACTAGCTACACTACACACTAACTACACTACACACTAGCTACACTACACACCACCTATGCTAAACATTAGCTACTCTACCTACACTACACACTTCCTACACTATAGACTAGTATTCCTATAAGTCATATATTATTATAGTTAAATTAATAGAATGTATACATAACTAAGCGATAACAAAATATCTCAGATATGAGAATAGTATCGGTCACGTAGTTAGAAATTCTTTTGTAGTTATTGTCGTTAAGGACGGCACGTGATCATATGCATGGTACCGATAGAATTCAGTATATATAAGGAAACTGTAATTGGCATACAACCACTCATACTTAGTCACTTACTCTCCACACGTGTTACCATGTAACACCAAGAGTATTCAGGGGCCTTGGCCCCTGCCTAATATATATTATTATACCATCACAACAAACCTTCGTGTTATTCATCTCACCTACAAGTAAATATACCACCTTCATCACCGTGTCCTTAATCATTAAATAAGTTCGCTATAATTGGTGACCCCGACAAGTGAACAAGAAAAAAGTGTTGGAGAGTCGCTATAATTGGTGACCCCGACAAGTAAACAAGAAAAAAGTGTTGGAGAGTCGCTATAATTGGTGACCCCGACAACTGAACAAAGAAAAAACGATCCAGATAATTGAACAAAAAAAAAAGCATCTATTCGCACCTTTTGAAGGAGAAAATATAGTGAACTTGTATAGCAGCATTGCGGAAAAGGACTATCGTCAGGATGTCACGGCTTGGAGCTGCCAGTACTGCAAAAGCCGGAGTTCAAGCAAAATGGCTCATGCAAATGGAGACTATCGTCGCTCACCATCGGAGGACAAGGTATTTAACCATTCAAAATCATCGTCAGTAATCTAACTATTAAACAATATCAGTGTCATCACGAAGCTCACCGCGCAAATAGCAAGTATGCAGTTAAAGATTACGTCGCTAAGTGCAAAATTGCAAAATCAGCATAGCAGAGTTAAACAAATGGCAGTTTCACGGTCACAGGCAATCAAGAGCGAGGTCACGGTCGCCATCGCATCATATATTGTGTCTTTATAGAATCTGCACTATATTCCCCTCTAACCGCCTCATAATTACCTACCGACAAAGTGGTTCCGAGGTTTCGGTCAATACGAGGTCCAGTATTAGTTTGTTGCCGCATAAGGACAAACGTATAGTGCAGCCATCAGACTACAGAAGCACCTGGAAGTGAAAATTAAGCGCCTGAATGAATATGAAATCACAAATAAAATGTGATAAAGTGTGAATTTCTTGAATACGAGCTTGACATTCTTGGTTATCATACAACGAGCCAATGGATAAAGCCGACAAGAAACCAGAAAACCATAAATCCTTAATAAAAGAGCACAGCTCGCGAATAAAAAGGTATGGTCTGCGGTAATGCTATGTGCTATTTTGCTGCTGGGAAATACGTGCCAACCATCAGATAGGCAAAAGGCTGCAGAAGAAAACTGACGCGTTATCACGAACAATCGGAGTAATATCTATGCCCTAATTGCTAGATTACGACGAACCTTGTCATAAGCAGCAGAATGATTTTGCTGACGAAGAAATATGGAATGTGATGACAATGAAGTGTAAAAATTGCTGACACAAGAAGGTCGCGACTCAAGTCGTATTGTTTTGATTCGTATGTTTATATTGTAAATAAGTTGTAATATCGTGTTTCATAGTATTGTTTTGTATTGTGCAGTAAATTTTGACCCTGACTATATCATAAATCGTAAATAAGTTATATAATTGAATTGTTATATTTAATAATGTTACCATAGGACAGTTTCATAATTGTAAGTAGCATAAGAAAACGGTTGTCTGAATTTACTACTGTAAATTTTTGTTTGGGGGGGAGTTATATTCCTATAAGTCATATATTATTATAGTTAAATTAATAGAATGTATACATAACTAAGCGATAACAAAATATCTCAGATATGAGAATAGTATCGGTCACGTAGTTAGAAATTCTTTTGTAGTTATTGTCGTTAAGGACGGCACGTGATCATATGCATGGTACCGATAGAATTCAGTATATATAAGGAAACTGTAATTGGCATACAACCACTCATACTTAGTCACTTACTCTCCACACGTGTTACCATGTAACACCAAGAGTATTCAGGGGCCTTGGCCCCTGCCTAATATATATTATTATACCATCACAACAAACCTTCGTGTTATTCATCTCACCTACAAGTAAATATACCACCTTCATCACCGTGTCCTTAATCATTAAACGCAGTACGCACTAGCTACACTACACACTAACTACACTACACACTAGCTACACTACACACCACCTATGCTAAACATTAGCTACTCTACCTACACTACACACTTCCTACACTATAGACTAGCTACAGTACGCACTAGCTACACTACACACTAACTACACTACACACTAGCTACACTACACACTAGCTACACTACACACCACCTACTCTACACAGTACCTACAATACACACCTAATCTAGGGTATTTTTTAAACTACCTTCGCCCCGTGGCATTACCGACGGTAGTTGTTGTTGTTAAAATAACACCGGGCTCAGCGAGTTAAATATACAATGCACTAAAAAACTACGAGCTCTATGTACCAAATAATAATCCAATTAATTTATCTTGCAAGACAAAAAACTATCTTTTAAACATTTCTTCGTTAATTTTTACCATACAAAATCGATACGGGACTAGAAAAAAAAGATATCGATTCTGATAGTAAATCAGATTCGATATCGAGAGGAAGCCAGGAAACACTAGTCCAGCTTTTGAATAGTACATTATACAGCCCAAATGTATAAAAATAGATACTACGAAGTCAGGATGTCCACAAACCGTCTCACATTTAAAAAGAAAGTACATGAACTCCTTCTCAACGAAATGGCAGAATTATCTAACCGATAATACACATTAAATACTAGTTGTCATAGTGTAAGAATTTAAAGAAATTATGTAAGTGTATAGCTTTATATAACATATTTATATTTATGAGTATTTATGACGTATGTATTGTATTTGTATATATAATTATATATACATGTCTTTATCAGTTTTTATATGCAGTAAACTGTTTGACTTATATGCACACCTACCTTTTAAAATTTCTACACCACCCTAAGGTTGACTGGTAGAGAATGCCCTGGGCATTAAGTCCGCCGATGTAAAATGAAATTGCATAAAGTTTATAATAAATAAATATACTAATATTAGGTATAAAGAGGTAAAGTTTCTAACTATGTTTGTATGGCTGTAGGGGATTATCTTCGGAAGTACTGATCCGATCTTGGAAATTCTTTCACTAACAGAAAGCGACACTATTCAGAAGTGACATAGGCCATATTTTATTATGATTAAACAAAAAGTTCAGTTAAAAATGATAGTATTTGTAAATTAAGTCGAAGAAAAGCGGGCGGTTAGAAAAGTTAATATATAGGTATAGACGGATGTTAATATTTGTTTTTTGTATTTGTTTTCAGATGCAAACAGAGGGTGTATTCAACTACGTGCCATATTCGTGGGTCTCTTTAGTCCACGTCAAGACTGAGTTTTATAAAGGTATTTGTAACTTAATTAACATAACTTAGAGCTCACTTTACAATAACCAGCTGGAGTTTCACAGGTATTAAAACCGTTATTCTAAGGTCTTTAAAACGGAAAAATCAATGTACTGTGTAGTATTTTTTTATTTTATCAAAGTTCCTAAGTGTATTTGGGGTGCATAGTAATGGGACCTGTAGTGATGAAAACCGCTGAAATAACTGGTGTTGCAAAAATTAATGTCAAACTGAGTGAAATGACATACCACATCTTAACAGTTTCTGTTTACAACCTCAGATAACCGCTTCTAGACTCTTTGCAACAATAATAATATAATTAAAAATGACATGCCCAAAAATAGTATAGCACCTTTAAACCGAATAGATTTCACCTCTCCACATGTGCATTTGGAGATATGGAGATCCCTGAATACTCACTAACTAAATTTATTAGCATCATGCATTAATCTTTGCACCGGCCAAAATTGCCTTCTCTCAGAAACTCGAATGAATTCATTTTATTCTGCAAATATATTTCGGAGTTTAAGTGTTATCTATGTAAGTATAATATGTGTGTATTAAAAAAAAAAAGTATACATGTATTTTATCAGTCAATCTACCTATCATAATACAAGCTCTGCTTAGTTTGAAGCTAGCTAGATGGCGTTGTGTGTAAAGTTCCGAACTATTTATTTATTACAAAAACACTCTGCTCGATGTGTTTGGTCTTTATTAACTGAAGGCGTTACGAACTTAGGAAAACAGACAGACAAGCATCTCTACCGGTATGGGTAAAGGCTTGGTTACTGATTTCTATGACTTCTTAACGTGTTCTCATGTACTGTCCTCAGCGCTAGCCCACCAGTACTGCGCCACAGGGCTGCTGAACATGCCGGCAGCTCAGCGCTCCAGGGAGCGGCTGGCGGCTCTGTATGCCCCTGACACTGACAGGAACCTGGAGAACGGTGAGTACCACTATCAGCAGAATTCGCAACAATTATTTTTTTTAAGACAACTCCCGCATTAGGAATAAACATCCTGTGTCGCGGGGGACTTTACAGACATACATGAAACGGACACAATTAACACCCAAACTCAGAACAACAATTTGTGGATCACACAGTGTTGTCACATGTAGGATTTGAACCCACAACACTTGGCGAATTGGCAAGCGGCGTGGCGACCGCCTAAACCACTAGGCCAACCGTACAGTTGCAGTGCACTTTTTAATCAGATTGATACAATTTGATCCGGTGAACTTCGTACCACCATTTTTTTGTTTCCAAGAGCTTGTTTAAATTATTATTAATGATCTTGGACTAAATATAACACACAATTTGATCATTCCAGGCTCATCTCTGTCAGCAACTTTGAAAGAGCAAGATCCAGACTATTTGGCACTTGGTCGAGCACATCTCGTGGAGGCGCTCACACAATATGAGGAAGCATTACGATTGCAGAGAATGTGTCGGTCAGTATTTTCCGAAATTGTCCGTCTGTTCGACTACTTACTTGACTGCCTTGTTGGCTCAGTGGTAGCGTACAGACTGCTGTGCATGAGGTCTCGGGTTCGTTTCCCGCCCCGTCACGATTCAACACGCAGATCATATCACACTACACCGTTTCTCATCTCTAACCACATTTGAAGGTCGGGTGGATTCCCGAATCCTACTATGTGATCGTGATCGCACCGCCCGATAATTACATTAATTTTACACAATTAAATCTCATCAAAGGCAGTGGCCGAAACTATTCACACACTGAAGCTTCAAATCACAATCAATTATTACACAAGCAACATGACCGTCCGAGACCGAAGTTCAAGGTCATTTTACTTTTACAATGATAGGCCCCCCGTAGGCACCACAAGGCTATCAAACACTCAAATACATTAACTATGTTGATGCGCCCCCACAGGCACTGACCATAAATTGGCCCGCGCCAAGATTATTTTCGACAAGTCACCGTCCGCATGGTGATATTTCCGTAACAATGACAACTTTCCAGAGAATTCTATGAACCGATTGACATTACATTTCAACTGTCAAACATGACAAACCCCAGTGTTGCTATTACAACATTATAGTTTATACTACACATACCAATGAATTATTTGGTATCGAACAATCTGCTGCAGTTTTCTATGTATAATATGTATGTATTAACAAAAAAAAGTCTCTGCTTAGTTTGGAACTAGATGGCGTTGTGTGTTAGATGTCGAAATATTTATTATTATATACTTGGCATGAATGAATTATGTACTACCTACCTATTAAAAATCACGCCTTTATGCTTTCCAGAGAACTTCGGAGCAAAGAAGCCATATCGCTGGTGGTCAGAGACCAACTGGAGCTAGCGGCTCGAGAACGTACTATACACAGCGACAAAGACTCGCAGGACTTCGGTGACCTGATCGATGCTCCTAATATACAGCGTGAGTATCATTATAACAGCTGACTAACTTACGAAATTTTCTTGGGCAGTTTCCGTAGATATTAAATGTAAGAAAATTCAGGAACATACCGACCCGCCCCAATTAGTAAGGTAATAGAACTTTGTGGCGTGTTGATATACCCTTTGATAAATTACCCTTACCGGGTCATAGATATTCATTGATACATACGTACGAATCCACACTTTTTCTAGTACTAAATTTGTATTTATTTTAATGTTTTTAAAGATTCCTTTCAGAAGGGTTTCCGGATTGTTGTAACTAGTTTTAGGACTCTTTAACTATATCAAAGTGTCTTGCCAATTCGAAATATTTCAATGAAATAGCGAATGCCTTATAACTGTGACCGAAACCTTTTTAAATTAACAGCATCATCAAAATTCCAACTGGCGCTAACCCAGCCAGACTTCGCCCAGCACAGAGTAGAAGACCTCTTCAAATCGTTAGGCCCCATCGCCATATTCTCCGCCAAACGTCATTGGAGCGCACCCCGACTAGTCCAACTACAAAAATACAGGGATGGTTCCAGAAGAGAAAGGCCAAGAAAAGAAGAATACGACGAGTTGAGAAGTAGCAAGAAGAGAGATAGATCAGAAGACAACACCACATATTACAACCAAATAATTAGAAGCGATGAAAAATATACAAACGACTATGAAAAGAAAAAACTGCATAGGGTAACAAAACAAAATGGCGTTTATATCAATAGTTATAATAATAATAATAATTATGAATATCACCCAAAAGTTTTGGATTACGATTCTCCAATTGAGTATAAGATTAAGGATGGTAAAGTTGAGAATGGAGTTAAAGAGAATGGGGTCAAGAAAAATGGTAGAAGAAAAGACCCCCTGAGGAGGGCTGCGAGTGAATACAATGTTTCGAATGCGAAGACAGATGATGAAGGGTTTGGGTTCTCAGTGAGAGGTGATGCTCCTGTAGTCATTGCTGGGGTTGAAGCTAATTCATTAGCGGAAGTAAGTATTCCATATTCTATTTACTCTTCCAAATTATCTCTAACAATTCAATCTAATAAATTAATTCAATAAAATCTTGAAATGTTTTTATCATTATACATTATATTCGTGCCGTTATGAATATGATAACAAAAGATACATAATAATTTTCTCCTGGTGTGTTGAATAAAAGATCAATTGTATTACAATTGCTAATATATGTAGTATTAAAATTTGGCAATATTGGAGCTTCAGTTACTTTTTTATAATATTATGGTTACATAAGCTAGACAATGTTTTGCGTTGTAATACAAACCTTTTAAAGTGTGTAGTGTGTGTGAGTGTAGCGTTAAGGAGTACAATCTCTATGTTAAAAAAGTGTCCGCCAAAATGCACTAATTAGGTGGCGCACTGTAGAACGAGTGTAAATTTTAAAGAATTAGAAAAGATAATCAAATGAGAAAAAGGCTTCCGCTTTGCAATGGCGTGCTTAATAAAGATGTTACTACGCAAAGTTTTTAATTTTTAACCACAATTTAATAAAAAGAATTATAACGATATCACACTCTCTTCTCACTCTAGCGCCTCTGTGGTCGGTTCTCGAACTATTATTTAGTCATGTTTGACGGACAATTTTCCCATAGACAATAGCCCATCAAAGATTGTACTCCTCTATAATCCATGCTTTTAAATGTCTTAATGACATCTGTCAAAATAAAAAACGTTCCGTCTTGTGTCAGTGCTGCCAAGTAGTGTAATCGAAAATAATAGTACCGGATGTGAAAATTAAACCACATGGGGATTTCTTTTTTTTTTTTTCTTTTTTTTTATGTTTGGCCCGCCAAAATGACTCTACTCTGCCTGATGGAAAGCATAAGCAGAATCCAAGAGTGGTGGTCACCATGCTCACTGCGAATGCAGACAATGCAGCATGGCGACCCACACCATGGCGGCCTAGTGATGCTACTGCATCTTTTAGTCTAGTCAACAAGTATGGAACTTGTTGACTAGACTAATTGGGCCTCCGGTCTCGCACTCACCAACCAAACACGACAGCATGCTGTCATTTTACGTTGATTTTCTGTGCGAGGGTAGTACCGCCCCGGTCGAGCCGGCCCGTTTGTGCTGAAATCAGCGTGGCTCTACTACCTACAGCCATAATTTCTATTATTATTATTGTAAAATCTTCTTCTTTTTCAATAAATCCAAAAACTCAGTTCCAGATTTCGTGGTTTAGAATGGCGGTCCTAGTTATGATTTCTTATAATATATATCCGTACCTGTACACAGATTGGTGGTATGCGTGAAGGAGACTTCATCATCAGCATCGGGGATACAGACGTCAAGTGGAGCTCACATGAGGAAGTGGTTCGTCTTATTCAACAGGCTGGAGACACCCTCACTATGAAGCTGGCCACCCCAATGGACAAGAGTAGTCTGAAGGTAAGCACTATTGAAGTAAAAAACTTATAAGTGATTTATTTGGCAAAGCTTTACTGTTCACGATCAAAACAGTTTTATAATTTAGTACAAACATGTTTATACCATGTATCGACAGATGGCGTTGTACCATTCGCCTGAATCGCGCTATTGTTTGTTTACCTGCAGTAGTATAAGATAAAATATACGATAGATAAGCTTTATAGGCTAGATTAGGGCTCGGACTCTACTAGTATATCATTATAGGTCAAACCAGGCCATATTTACGCTAGTCGTAACATTTACATTTCTTTTTAGTAATTGCTCAAGAATTAATCTACACGTTACAATATTAATAAATGTATTGTTGTTGGTCTTCAGTCATCACACACTGAATCTTAAAGTAGACAATTTAATGCACATTACACAAAAAAAACTGGTTTTACAAATCCTTTTAGCACTTTTAGTTAACATTAATTATTAATTGCTGAACATAGACCTTTAAAAGGGGACTTCTTACTTACCATACCAAACATAGGTTTTGCTAAATGATGTTCCTAGCCTTTGTTATAGTGAGTAATCCTTTGTCCGCAGACGTCTCCCGAAGCCCCGCGCCAGTCCAGCTCTAACCAGGGCTCCGTGTCAGCGGCATCTTCCGCGTCCAGCGGCTCCAGCGCCCCCACCGCGCGCTCCTCGCCGCGCCGAGCGCCCTCCTGGAACCCCTTCCGCCGCTCGCACCACGCAAACACCCCCACCCCCACCCCCACCACCGCCTCCGCCAACAACATCATCTTCAGATAAACCCACACTCACCTCTCTGAGTTTCTACACCACCCACTCCACAACGCCTGTCCTACTCCGACACCTGGCTTATCCGGGTGAGTTGATAAACGATACAAAGAGATTCAACATTAGATTAGAGAAAGTAAATGTTATATAAACGATTATTATAATAATAAAACTCGTCTTTTCTAAAATTTCCAAAAAAATTTTTTTTTAACTTTGATCTTCTCCCAAATTTTTACAAAATTTTATTTTTTATATGCAATATATAATTTATTTGCAACATATTATATCAAAAACTTTACTCTTTTCATATTTAAACTCAATTTTTGTTTTGTACTACCAACTTTGTATTCGTAGGTAATAGGTACTTCACATTCCCTCAAACTTCCAAAAAAAAACATCTATTTGTTCATTTCCCAAACTTATTAATTTGGGAAATAAACAAACAAAAACTTTCTTCAAACAAAATTTTTTTTCGTAAATAAAATTTGTTAATCTAAAACAAAATGTGGGTCAGTGATATTAATTTGTTTTTCAAAGCAATTTAGCTACTATTATATTTAGGTTTTAAATATATAGTTAGATGGGACCTTTATATCGGCTATGAATTTCCAAAGTTACGTATACTATCATAGGTTTCAAATATTTCCTTTCAAATTTTAATATTTATTAAGCTTTTTAAATTATTAATAAGCACGTTCTTTATTAATATTTTATTTCAAGGGTTTACGTCGGGAATAATAATTTAGGCAGTCCTAAAATCTTTATATACAGATTTCATAAAAAAACTATCGTTTAGCTATTTTGGAAAAAGTATCACAAACAGTCATATAATCAGGTGATTATTTTGCCAAATATTGTCGAATTTTCAAATAAATTTTGGTATAAACTTTTTTTAAATATTCAGTATGACCTTGAAAATTTTCAACCTAACTAAACTCTTTTATTAGTCATATTATATTTGTTTTATAATTTATATTTATATTTTACAGAGATAAGATTTATGATAAATTGTAAGTATATTTACTATATTTAGTAAGTATTCAAAAGATACTACTTAAAAAAACTATTCCTTTTTCCTTCACTTTTCGTGTACATTTTATCATTTTCTATGTAAAAATGGTTTTTATCAATAGGTATAGGTACTAAAAGTGTATTAAATACCAAAATAAATGCAGATCATAGATTATTGTACTGTCACATCTTTAAATGCCAAAAGACGTGTGCAGTTCCAAAAAAACATCAACAGTTTAAAAATAAAGTGTTATGTTCTATTTTCAAATCGAAACTTTTTAAAGTACTATTTTATGGTCTAATAACATTCCCTCTATTGTACTTCGAAACTCTATTAAGCAAATCATTCGAAATTCGAAACTCAACTTAAGCAAACCACTACTTAATTGCAGAAAACCTGACTGATTGAAATTACCCCTACCTAAATACACATGACTAAAAATACGTATTCTTAATTAGTAACTAACTTTGCGTTTGATTATTTACTTGAATAGGTTAATAAGTGACTTAGCGGCCCAAGTATCAAAACAAAATTAAAAAAAACATGCCAGTGTTGCTAGCTCCAATTTCAAGATAATACAGATAATCTATTCCGATGGAATTGGCGCCAATTGCAAGGCGCGTTAAAATAATTTTAAACTTAACTTTACTTCAGGAAAAAGTGCCAACTTGAAAGCTACGCGCTTTAAAACTATTTAGATTATATAATGTAAGTTAACACTTAACTCACTTAACACATGTTAACTAACTTTGTATAATCCTAAATTGTTAAAATATTATTACAGCTGAAGTTTTTCGCCATAAGAAGCATTGTTCAATAATACAGATGAGAGAGAAAAAGTAGATTTATCCGGTTAAATCTGCTAAGAGCCGTGGTAAAATTACTACCGAATAAAGAGATTATATTTATGTAGAAATGGAATTGCTAGGCCTACCAAAACGTTGTTGATCTGGCAACACTGTCCTACACCTGTCACCTGTCAAATTTGAACCGTTTAATCTGTTCAAGTATTTAATCAGACCATGTATATTTATGTATGTATATTTAGTACTTAGATATTAGAAAATATTTGAATGTCACAATTATTGTAATAAGTTAAATATGTAATTAACAGTATTTTAGAAATGGTATTCTTATATCATATTTAACAGTTTTGGATGTGATCGATTTTAAAGTTTGCATACAATCTTTTAAAAAAAATATATTGATCGCGTCCAAAAAAGATAAATTTTAGATTGATTGTAACAATTTAAAATTTTTAATTCGAATATTGTAGGTTTCTGTATAATATATAAAGAGGTAACATGTATATCGTTGTATAAAACTTGTTTAAGAAATGTATAAAATTGTTGTGGTTACTTTTGAGCAATAAAGGTTATTTAAAGGCAATCTTTTCTTCTCAATTCTTAGTCACCCAATTATTTGCAAGTTGTACGTGTTTAACGGTAGATGTACCAGTTCTTTTATGCATTAGCTTGCCAAAGTGACTCTACTCTGCATGATGGATATCATAAGCAGAATCCAAGAGTTTCCATACTCATTGCAAATGCAAGAATGCAGCATGGTGACTTTCACCATGGCGGCCTATTGAGATGCTCTTGCATCATTGGGCCTCTAGTCTCGCACTCACCAACGAAATACGACAGCAGTCTAATATTCCAAACTATAGGAAATGGAAGTATGGATGTATGAAATAACAACAATTTTTAAATATTAATGGTTTATTTTCAAAATTTTAACAAACTGGTATTAATAAAAGTATTTTTAATTAATGATAAGTTGTATATTATATACAACTTTTCACTATACTTTACACTGCTACTATACACTTTACACTATACTATATTATACAACTTTGCATTAATTTAAAGTATTTTAAAATTTAATATAATGTAACAATATAAATACTATATATGTATACAACATTTTTAAATCTTCGAAATATATTAAAATGAATCGCCGAAATGTATGTAGGTACGCGCATAACTTCCGATCGGCTGCACCAAATTATATAATTCTTTATTTATGTTTTCGTTATTATTAGGACAATGTTTGTGTACAAGAAAAATAAAAGATAACGGGAAAAGTCAATTATTTTGTCCACAACTGTACACTGCCTGTGGGAAGCTGAAACAGATATGTAAATATGGCGGTACGAGGTTCGCCGGGTCAGCTAGTTAGGGATTATGTAGCATTCTAACAGTGAGATTTTGCAAATTGGTCCGTACGGGACCAATTTGAAAAATCTTTCACCGTCCGTTCGTTCGTTTCGTGGCCTATTCAATTCAAACAAAAACAATGATTTATGTTAGATATACATATCTAATGTTATAAAACGGAAAGATTTGATAGTTTGTTTGAATTGAATAGGCTCCGAAACTACTGCACCGATTGATTTCTTTCACAAGTCTAGGATAGACATTTAATAATACTAACTAACCCACGCAACTTCTAGACCGTAACCCATAGGTCTCTTATCAATCATGCTCGGCTCCTATTGGTCTAAGCGTGGTAACTATCCTATCTTAGTGTGCAAGTACAGCCGGGGCGGGCAGCGGGAGCGGGTGGCGGGTCGAGCGGAAAACGCTCATGCCCATTGATGAACACAGTTGCAGCGGGGCGATTGAGCGGTCCCGACGTACCTACCTACATAACAATAGTTCCACAATGAGGGCTAGTGCAGTATATACTGACTTTACTGATTAATAATTATAACAACGAAAATAACTAATAAAAGTGAATCACTAGAATTCCACAAAGGTGGCCGAGCCAATACGGCACTTATTATATCTTCAGTCGGTAACGGTATGTCAAGAACAAATCGAGCGGGAAACGTCCCGCTAGCGACAACCGCTTGTCCCGCTGCGATTCCCGCTCACCCGCCCCGCCCGCACTTGGTGCGCCTTAGTCAAAAACTACGTGTTTGCGTTACCCGCGAGCGGATTCCGCTGCCCGCCCCGCTGCCGCTGCAATTGCACACTTAAGCCAGGTCTCCACCGAACAAAAGTTGTCAATTTTTGCGTTGTCAACTTGTGTTGATGACAAAAGTTTCTGTAATTTCCTTGTTCTGGCAACAAAAAATGTCAACAAATGTTGAGAACAGTGTTTCCGTTTTCAGCGGTAAAAAATAATACGCTTGTTGCAAATATTTATTGGCTCTGTGGTGACGCTTAGTTCGAATGTTTTTCAAATTCTTCGATCGAGGCGACTCGGCGTAGACACAATGGAAACAAAAGTTGGCGATTTTTTGAAGTGTTGCAAACAGTTGGAAACACTGAAATTGCCAACAATTTTGGTGGAGACGCACCTTTAGGCACGCCAGCAAAACAAACATTAAAAAAGAATCGGTTAGATAGTTTCGGAGTTCATTGTGAGTAAAAACGTGACAGGAGAATTATGTATAATAGATATGTTTTTATCCAAGACTTGTGAAAACAAATCTGTAGTTATCTAGCAAATAAGTTCACATTAGTACCGTTATCTAAAGGGAATTGATCAGCAAATGGTTATTATTATATTTACTGATGAAACTGACCCTAAATGTTGTATATTTATTTTACTAATTATTTGAAAACGAGACTAAATATTTCATCAGTCTTCTTTATTCATTAACATCACACCAACACTCATCTAATATTACAAAATTTTAACAGAAATACCGACTTCAAGAAGAAGCACCAGCTTTCAAATAAAAAAAGAAACATCGAAATTGGTTGGCGTTATATTGAGTTATTCGTCAATTTGTCGCGCACATACTTTATGCAAATTGAAGACTTATACGGTTTTCTCATGGATGATGTCAGAACTACACCAAATTGAAATGGGCCCACAAGGGAAGCACCAGCTTTCAAATAAAAAAAGAATCATCAAAATCGGTCACGCAGTCGAAAGTTATGAGGTAACAAAAAAAAAAAACAGTGGAATTGAGAACCTCCTCCTTTTTTGAAGTCGGTTAAAAATACAAAATAGCTATCAAAAATAAAATACTTATTTACCTAACCTAATATAAAATAATATAGTTATCTAGAAATAAATAAATTACCTAACATATAAGTCTAGTCAAAGTATGCGTCCGTTAAACGTACTATGGCCAGTCGGTTATCGTAGCCTCTAGTGGCCTGAAGATTATTCGCACCCTTGCACCTGTGTGTATGTATGAGCATGTGTATTTGCGTGTGTGTGTGTGTGTGTGTGTGTGTGTGTGCGAGTGTATACGTGTGCCTGTGTGAGTCCGCGGATGTATGCGCATGTGTTTGACCATACGGTTAGCAATACTACGCTACGTTAGAGAAATGGAAAATAAAAAAGTAATCCGGGGACTGCAGCTGCCTAGGGCGGATGGATATCCTCAAAATTTCACGAGAATCTCGAAGAGACTTGCAGCGGTTTTACCCTATCTTATAATTTCGGGTTTGATTTTCATCCCACGTTTGAGGCTGTATATTGCGCTGAGCCATCAACAAACCGTAGGGATTTCCTTTCGATGCTGCACCTGGTTCCCCAGCTTCTAGTACGGCGTGTGGTTTTAGTCGATTCGAGTCCGATATTTCCACCAGTCGGTGGTATCCGGGGGGTTTCCCGCACAAAAAAAAAGGGGTAAGTGCCGTCCCGCACTCATAGCAACTTACACAGAAAGTGGTGATTCTAATATTATCCATATTGCAGCCATTCCTTTTCTGGAGAGCATCTGGATATCTTCGACTGTAACAGAGTCGTTCAGTCCTTGTGACTACGTACCTAACGTAGTATCACCTCGTTAGGAATATTCCTAGAAGATTCTCGGCAAAGGCGTCCGCTGTCTTTGTATCTTCACCATCACTGTAGAATGTGGGTTACTTACTCTGATTTCAAGACTTATTAGTCCCCAGGTCTATTTTTCACCAAAGGTCAGACAAGAGAGTTTCCCTAGATCTCGAGTAAGAGACAGAGTAAGTGAGAGCTAGTAAGTAGAGGGAACTCCGCCTCCGTTCTTACATCAGAGTTTGCTAGTATCCAAATCCTCAATGCAACGTATGTATATTTTTGTATATCTGACTGACACACAACGCCATCTAGCCTCAAACTAGGCAGTTACACTTATTTACCATACCATAGAAAGTTACCAAAAGATTAAAGCTTAAATTACATAATATCACATTTTTCTTTAACTTTTACAGTTCGTATAAAGTCCAACACTTAGTCAACTATTTCACTTTCCAAATGACTATTTCTCCTCATCTCTCCCTAACAAAGTCTTCAAACCGTCTTTTAGTCTCTTCATAAAACCCGAAGAAGACCAACCCTCCTAATAATATCATCCCCAGTCGCGGCGTGACTCCAGCAAAGAGCCCCCTGAATCCCGTCTCCAAGTAAATAAGGCGGAGAACCTTAGGAACACTGAACTTCCTCAAATCATGGAGTTCAGGTTTCCCGCTGGTTCCTGCTAGCATTATTCGCGTTTTCGCCAGATCAAGTGGAGCAGTGACTATAGCTGCAAAACCGCCCGCCAAGGAACCGCATAAACCACTCTGTAGAAGGAAATTAAAGCTTTAAATATTTGCGACTTTATAAAATGTTTATTAATATAATTACTTATTTAAGACAAGCAGACCCGATAAACGTTAAACAATCAAAATTTCAAGGAATAATTATTTACTTAATAACAGTAATTATTTAATTAAATATTTTAAGACACATAGTTTCAAACTGAGCATATCTTGTACTATAAAAGCTGGATTGATAGAATGCTTATGTTTTTTTAAAACACCCAAACTCCGAAACCAATATTTGCAGAGATCTCAGCATGGCAGTCCTATACGCTACCACTGCACCACCGAGGCAGTCATCATCTCTCAGAATATAAGAATTTTAATTCAATTTATTGTTTGTAACCGGCAGCAATCCCTAACCATCTAGCGACCTACACAGGTCACTGCACACACAGGCAAACAAGTACACACTTGTTTGCCTCCCTGTACTATAAAAACCGTTATTATACATAGAACACATAGATAGATGGGGTAACATAAAGCAGTCATGAGGACTGCCGACAGAAGTGAAAACTCAAAACTATAAACAAACAGTTGTTTAAGCGCACCTGAAATGAACCTCTTTGTTTTTTGAATAAATTTCAAAAAAAAAGTAAAAAATATTTAGCTCATGGAAAGCGTTCGGTGACGATGATGCGAGTTTCATAATTTTTTAACCGACTTCAAAAAAAGAAGAGGTTATCAATTCGACTGGTTTTTTTTAAATGTTTGTTACCTCATAACTTTCGACTGGATGAACCGATTTTGATGATTTTTTTTTATTTGCTAAAATATGTGATTATGTTCACCCAAAAAGTGCTCAACGCGCCTAAAGAAGTTTTTACTTTAAAAACTTACTTGAAAACTGCTAACTTCTCCATTGTTGTGTTTTTTGACTGTGTTTTTGAGTAATTCCCAGATGGGCAGCTCGATGAGACTAAACGGTAAGTCCCGCAGCACCGTGGAAGAGAAACCCCGGTATACTCCTCGGCGAAGACCTTCTTTCTTATATGCCTATGACAAAATATATATAAATGTACTACTGTGAAAGCCCGTATATTGGTTAATCTTAGGTTTTGCCAGTAAATCTTAGGATTTACCGACATAGGTTGGTAAATGTAAGGATTTTTAAAAAAGGGACGAATTTTCGGGGTTTTAGCATTAGAATTTTGGTACATGCTAGGTTTTACCAATGACGGCTGGTAAATGTTGGTTTTGAGAGTTTTAAGAGTTGGTAAATCTTAGGTTTTACTTGAAAATCTTAGGATTTACCGTAATTCGGGCATTTACATATACATATATTATATACATATACACTTTGTAGATTTACAATGAATATATATATGTTATATATGTATATTCCAAAGTGACTCTACTCTGCCTGATGGAAAGCATGAGCAGCATCCAAGAATGGTGGTCACTATGCTCATTGCAGATAATGCAACAGACAGTGCATCATGGTGACCAACACTTGTCTGTAATTGACGAGACTGTGGTGACTTCCACATGCAACGCAAACAGAAAACCCACTACAGCGCCATCTACCGAAGATACATCGAACTAGGGAGTAACGAAGTAAACGAAGAAACTACCATACCTGAACCGCGCAACAGAAGTATACAACATCAACCGTTGGGCTGTGGCCTCACATCACCTCGCTTGGTCGGATGATCCTCCCTCTGTGTTGGAGGAACATGACCCCGTTACTCCACAAGACCTTAGATAGATAGGGATTGAGCCCATATCACCGAAGAAGTTAGTCTCATTGAGGTAATTTTTCTTCACTCACTCACACTAAGCATTGATTTTAAGCAAGAAATAAAAGACATTCAGGTATTTTAAAACAACTCACATCAACTAATATGGCCAATCCACTTTTGTTCTTTCTGCCTATGAAAGTTTGTTTTCGCTGTTTAGCTATCTCCGTGGGTACACGCACCAAACATGCTATCTGAAAATAATAGAACGTTTTAGCATAAGACATTAATTAATGTAAGTCCGTGTGTGACCACCTCTATTCATGCCATGCCATGGGTGTCGTGAGAGTCGACTAAGGACAATATCACTGCAGATAGAAGGAAAACTTGAAACAAACCCTATACCAAACCGTCTGGCCAGCAAGGTTAGGCGAAAACCCCCTCACAAAGGCGAGGTTTATGTACAACAGAAGACGTATAAGCCATTGAAGAGGCGTCTCTAGCCCTTAAAGCGCCCGTGTGCAATTATTTCTTTAGCGCCCTTCAGTAAGTATAGCGCCCTTTAGTAAATATAGCGCCCTTTAGTTAGTATAGCGCCCTTTAGTAAGTATAGCGCCCTTTAGTAAGTATAGCGCCCTTTAGTAAGTATAGCGCCCTTCAGTAAGTATAGCGCGCTTTAGTACGTATAGCGCCCTTTAGTAAGTATAGCGCGCTTTAGTTAGTATAGCGTCATTTAGTAAGTATAGCACCCTTCAGTAACCGCCCCTGAGCCATTGATGATAATGATATTATTCAACTATAATACGTGGGTATACTCGACTGCGGGGCTCGGCTAGTTGTCAATAAAAAACCGACTTCCAAAAAACATCCAACGAAAACTCTCTGCCAAAAAAACACTTAAAAGCTTAAAATAAACTGGTTCTTTATAAATTACCTATACCTAATTCTTTATTCATTTAAATAGTAGTATTATAATGTGTGCTAGGTACCTAGAATCTGTTTGAAGTCGGTGCCAAGTGACTATCGCTTAGACTTTTGTAATTGTTCGTTTGTATTCTTTTTGGCTTAGCACCGACTTCAAACAGATTTTAGGTACCTAGCACACATTATAATACTACTATTTAAATGAATAAAGAATTAGGTATAGGTAATTTATAAAGAACCAGTTTATTTTACGCTTTTAAGTGTTTTTTTGGCAGTGAGTTTTCGTTGGATGTTTTTTCGAAGTCGGTTTTTTTTTTATAAAAAGTTTTTTTTTTCAGTTTTTAGTGCAAACAATCGTAGGTAAGTAGTAAGTTGAACTATTTCATCAAATTTCATCATCAAGAATACAAATTAAGGTCTATACGAACGTGTAATATTAAAATCATCTTCTAATTCCTAACTGTTGAAGAGTTTAACCTTCTATCATCAGTTCACCTAAATAACTTGAAAGTTGTAACATCGTTTTTTTTGCATTTCAATCTTTTAACAATTTTTGTTTTCAGCGCCCTCTCGTTCACTGTAGTTCGAACTACAATTAGGTGCGGAGCGCGATCAAATTGATTAGCTGTCTGGTGCACCTAGGATGCGCCAGGTGGCGTTTATTTTAATGGATTTTAGTAGAGATTAAGCCGCCTAGTAACAATGATAGATTATCATATGTGTGTCATACGATTCTCAATACAATTTAAATTTATCGCATAGAAACAAGCAGTATAGTAGTTGTACGTCTTGTTCTCACGTCAAGTAATGAGGAGGGGGTTTCATCGAGAAAGTTCGATGATGAGTCTTTAAAAATAGATGTGTCGCAGATGAAGGATTCATTCTTAATCTTCTCTTTGGAACTCTGAGGAAGTTTTCACTATCGTGAATATATATATCTTTGATGGTAGTGTTTTGTGAGTGATCAAGTCCCACTGTCTGTGGTAAGTTAACCTCAAAAAGGTTTTCATTAATATCTTTAAGTATGTAGAATATGTCCTCAGGTTATTTAATTTTGTTTATAGGGTCGATAGATTACGGCTGAAAATCTACCTTCAGTATACCCGTCCTGTGGTTCGTGATTTATTACTGAGGAAGTTTGATTGTTGGCAGCTCACGGCTCACTCCTCAAGATTTCTGCCCTACCTTGAGGGAAGTTCACGTAACGATTAACATCTTTTATTAATACTTTTATTTAGCACCTACAAGTAGATCACCGTTGGACGTCTCCTCAAGCTACCTTGAGCTGGTGAGAGACTTCGGCTGACTACCTCGAGTCAGCAAGGTGATCCTGAGGGTAGCTACCTAATGCTGTCCCAGCAACAGGCCTGATTACATCTAAGGAACGTTATAATTTATATTTTCTTAACTACCTTGTATACATTTATAAATAATTTACTTATAATAAGTAACTTTTAATTATAATTTGTTAGACATAAATAAAAGTTGTATGTGTCTCAAGCTGTTTCACTGAAGCCTCCCGTGGAGCCCTAGTACAGGCACCCTCACTTTAAATTTCTTAAAAATTCTAACGGCGCCCTGGGATTTATGCTCTTACTGACTAACTGGGTCTAACCGGTGAGTAATCCACCTGACAAGTTAAAGGGTTACAAATTGGCGACCAACGTTTGGCTAACTTCTCGAACCTTGAGGGTGTGCTGAGTGTGAGTTCCCGGGTGGACTTTGGATGAAACGCTTACTATCCGTCCGAGACTACCCAGGACGTTAATTGGTTTTGCGAGTGCAGTACGCATATAATAATTCTCTCTTTGCATTTTTCAGCACATTATTACCATCGCTGCGGTGTGGAAAAGCTTTGAGCAAAATTCAAAATTAAATCTAAATTTTAACTGCACAAATTTTGGTAAGTTTTTTTGAATTATTTTGGCAAGAACATTTTTTTCTTTTTTTTTACTTTTTGTTTGTTGTTTTGTTAATTTCTTGTGTTTGTTCCCTTAGGGATCAGCACAGTAATAGAGACACATACATGTAGCTTTTATTTTGTTCAGGTTTTCCTTGAATAACTTAATTTTAAATTTTTATATTCCTACCTACTTACAAATTAAGTAGTTAATTGTATGAATAACTTTATTTCAAATCTATAAGAGGGTTTGCATGATATAAGCAAAAGGATATTGTGCTTTCCTTTATCTTGTTGTATTTTTTTTACATGGAAATTTAACCTTTTAGTGTATTAATTTAAATTTCAATCTTAGACACTATACATAAATAAAAGTAGGGTATACTTTTATTTATAGTAAAGAAAACTGTTACAACTTAAAACCTTTGTTGCTTTATGGTTTTAAGAAGCAGGAATCTATTGTGATTAATTATAAATAAACATAATTTGATTAATTTTGGTTTTCTAACTATTGTTCATTAAATATAGGTTATCTGTAACTGCTTGATAGTTGTACAATCTTGAAGCAAACATTATTAATGTGATAGAATCTAGTCTGTAATTAACTTAGAGTTATAAAGGGGATCACAAAAAGTTTTCTTTTGCTACCTCACAAATTAAATAAAACTATTTCAAATAATTTTAACTTGTAATTAAAAGTAACATTTAAGAATATTTTCTTAAGAAGTTATTGTGTTAACAAAGTAACACATTATTTTTATACCATTCAGTCTAAGCTATCTTTTTGTAAGACTGAATCTTTTATTTTTTACACTAAGAATAACTTAGTGCTTTATATTAACTTTGTTAACTTGTCAATAAATTTATTTTGAATTTTAATACATCATGGACCAGCTGATTAAATGTATTAATTATCTTAAAAAGGATGAACTTATTAACGAGTTGTCTGCCATGGGTGTTTCAGCGAATCCCAATGACACGGTAGTCAGTTTGAGGAGTGAGCTGCGCACTGCGTTGCGGCTTATCCGGCGTGGCAGCATTAAGGCCAGCGCTTTTGTCCCTGCTTCTGCTGCTTCTGAGCTGTCTTTCTGCGAGCCGAAGGTCCTGGAACTGGAAGGAGTCCTTTCTTCAGGTGATTTTGTTTCTAATAAGACTAGTCGCCAAAGAGTTTCATTGAGGGCTAATTATCTTCTCGCTAGGTTAGCAAGGTGTGGTTTTGACTGTCCAGAACTAGTAGGTATCCGTGCCCGGTTAGTTAAAATGTTGTCTGTGTCAGAAGCAACTACCGACTCTGACTCTGATGGGTCGGAAAGGGAGATGCTTCCTACACATAGTGACCAAATAAATTACACCTCACCTGTGTCGAGGGGGGACCGTTCGACGCGACCCAACGCTACCACTACCGACTCACTTCCAACTGTAGTATTAAGGGATAAACCTGTTAACTTAAATTCATTTAACTTAAAATTCAATGGCACTTCATGTGTACGTGTCTTCATCGAAAGACTTGAGGAGCTTAGGTGTGCGCGGGAGGTCACCAAGGAGAAAATCCTCACGGCTTTCTCTGACCTTTTGGAAAGTCCTGCCTTGTCTTGGTTTCGCACCAACAAGGAGGATTTCACCTCTTATGAGGCCATGTTGGAGGAGCTGAGAGAGAACTTCGATCTTCCTGACTATGATTACCGCCTCCGCAATGAAATCAAACAGCGTACACAGACCCGATCTGAAACATTGGGTAATTTCATTTCTACAATGCAGGCCATGTTCTCTAGACTCTCGTGCAAGATGCCTAGTGAAGAACAAATGGACATTCTGATGCACAACATCAGACCTGATTACATGAAGGAATTGGCCCTTCATGACGTAAAGTCTATCTTAGATCTGAAGCGATTAGGAAGGCGCCTAGAGCTTGCTCGTGCTAGAGCTGAGGCATTTCATGAAGTGTCATTGGAAAAGCTTAGTATAACTGCGGATTTACACCAAGTTAAAAATAAACCACCACATAAAACTTCTCAACAGGTATCTGGTGTGTCCCGTCCGTCCACCTCGAGCGATGACAAGTGCTTCCGATGTGGTGAGGGCGGCCACACTACCTACGGCTGTCCACAGTCGAGAAAGGTGGTGTGTTTCCGGTGTGGACAAAAAGGTGTCCGAGCACCGGAGTGTTCCCAGTGCAATGTCAAGCCAAAAAAACGGGTAGGTCGGGGCCTTGTTAAGAGCTTTCCAGTTGATTCAGAGCGTTCTTCTCTGTCTGAGATTTGCTCTGATAAGGTCCTGTTTAATAAACGGGATAATGATATTAGACCGTATTTAGTAGTAAGAATCCTGAACTTAAATGTTTTGGGTTTACTTGATTCGGGTGCAGCCTGCTCTGTGTTAGGTAAGGGTGCGCACCGCGTTTTTTTTGAATTAGGGTTTGATCTTGAAAGCATAAGCCCTAACTTTAGTCTAACAACAGCAGACGGATCATATCTGCATTGTTTAGGCTGTATTTCTCTTCCTATAGTATATAACTCTGTTGTCAGAGTTATTAAGTTTTATGTTGTTCCGGAAATCACTACTGCCATGATATTCGGTATAGACTTCTGGCAACAGTTCAACTTAGGGACCAGATTGATCTCTCAAGACATCAATCTCTCCCACTTTAATGATTGTAATCCTGTGGAGTCATTGGCTCTCAACCATGGCCTGGAGGATTACAACAATTTAACCGCTGATCAGAAGCGGATTATTAATAACATTATTGAAAAGTTCGATACGATCAACACCGACAGGGTAGGCTTAGGCCGTACCTCTCTTGTGCACCATGTCATAGATACAGGTAACAGCAAACCAATCAAGCAACGTTACTATCCGCTCTCTCCCCTCAAACAAAAAGCCTTGGAAGAGGAACTGGACCGGATGTTGGAGATGGGAGTAGTGAACCCATCTCAGTCTGCATGGAACTCGCCAGTGGTGATGGTGGAGAAAGCGAATGGTGACTTAAGATTGTGTCTTGATTCTCGAAAGCTTAATTCTGTATCTAAGAGCGATGCGTATCCATTACCATACATAAATCAAATCTTAGACCATCTCAATAATGCTAAATACCTAACTTCTATTGATTTAAGTGCTGCCTACTGGCAGATTCCTTTTGACTCGCCGCAATCCGCCGAGAAAACTGCTTTTACTGTCCCTAGAAGGGGTCTATTTCAGTTCAACGTGATGTGCTTCGGTCTCATCGGAGCCTCTGCTTCGATGCAACGCCTAATGGACCGCTTATTTGGTCCAGAATTTGACAATAAAGTCTTCGCTTTCCAAGACGACATCATCGCAGTGTCTTGCAGCTTTGAGGAGCATGTGGATCTCGTACATAGAGTCCATCAGCGCCTTAAGGATGCGGGCCTCACGATTAACATGAAAAAATCACACTTCTGTCGTAGCGAACTGAAGTACCTCGGGTACTATGTTGACAAACATGGCCTACGGACCGACCCAGGTAAGGTTGAGGTTATTCTCAATTATCCTACACCTTCCAATGCTAAGGAGGTGAAGAGATTCCTGGGCATGGCCGGTTGGTATCGACGTTTTGTCAACAATTTTTCTAAAATTAGTAAACCTTTGTGTAAGCTAACTTCTAAAAATGTTTCCTTTGAGTGGACGAGTGAAGCTGAAGAGTCTTTCAACCTTTTGAAGGCCGCTTTGGTCACCGCACCTATTTTGAAAATGCCTGACTATTCATTACCTTTTAGGATTCTCAGTGATGCATCATCCTTCTCTGTGGCTGCTGTCCTCACGCAGACACACGAGGGAGTGGAGCACCCTGTCGCGTATTGCAGTCGTTCTCTCAACAAATGCGAGGTCAACTATAGTACCACTGAACGTGAACTACTTGCGGTGATCTTTGCATTAGAACAGTTCAGACAATACGTAGAGGGCCAGAAATGCACCGTGGTTACAGACCACGCCTCACTTCTGTGGTTCCACAAGCTGAAGAATCCTACTGGTCGCCTAGCGCGCTGGAGCATGAGATTGAGTCAGTTTGACTTCGACATAGAGCATAGAAAGGGTAAAGATCATGTTGTACCCGATGCTCTATCGCGAATACGGATTGATGCGATAGGCACCAGCACCACCAAGGATTCGTGGTATCTCCACACCCTTAACAGTGTGAAGAAGAATCCTCGTAATTTTCCCAACTTTGATATTCGTAATGACGCTTTATACAGGTTATCTAAAAATAAATACTCTTTAACTTCTGATTTTAGTTGGAAGCTTGTGGTGCCTCTGGAGGACAGGCTATCCCTGCTCACCAAGTACCATGACCACGTTATGAGTGCCCATGGAGGTGTTTGGAAAACCCACAAACGCCTGGCCCTAAACTATTACTGGCCTAAGATGTATGATAGCGTTAAGGAGTATGTGGGCAAGTGTGAAACTTGTAAACAGTATAAACCTGTAAACACGGCCCGTCCTGGCCTAATGGGTAATCCAAAACGTGTGTCTAAACCTTTTGAAGCCATCTCTTGTGACCTGTTGGGTCCATTCCCTACTTCCAGCAAGGGAAACGTTCATTTAATCGTGGTCTCGGACTATTTCAGTAAATATGTCATGTTGTATCCTATAAGGATAGCTACAGGCGTTGCTGTCGCGAGATTCATTGAGAAGAATGTTTTCTTAGTACATGGTGTTTGTAAAACCATTTATATGGATAATGGCCCTCAGTTCATTAGCAAACCTTTTAAAGACTTATTGGTTAAATACAATGTGCCAAACATTTATTATAATCCCAGATATCACGCGCAGACCAACCAGGCAGAGCGTGCTATTCGCAACGTGGTTCAGGGAATTTCTTGTTACGTGAAGTCACATCACAAGAAATGGGACGAGAACCTCGTGGAACTTCAGTGTGCCTTAAACACGGCGGTAAGCGAGGCCACTCGTTTCAGTCCTTATTTTCTTGTTCACGGCAGGGAGTTCATAGGGGATGGAGCTCTTTATAGACAGGAAGATATTTCTGCCCATCCTAACTCGGTCTCTATTGACAATCCTGTGTCCTTCGGTGAAAGGTTGAAGGAACTTCATCGTGTATAAGACCAGGTGAGCAAACACTTAGATGTTGTAGAAGTACTACAACCTCCGAAAAAGACACGTGGAATTGAAAGTGGGACAGTTTGTCTATAAGAGAACGCACTACCTATCCAACAAAGATAAGAACTTCACATCCAAGTTGGCCCCTAAATTTTTGAAATGCATAGTGACCGCGAAACGCTCGCCTTTGATCTATGAATTGGCAGATTTGGATGGTAAGAATCTGGGAGTCTACCATATTAAAGATATTTTGAAATATAGTGAAGAGGAACCACCTTCTGTGCCTTCTCCTCACTGTATCAGTTCTATCTTTAAGTCATTCGTTCATACGTGAGCTTGTACACTTTGTGTCGAGCGGTTCCTCTTCGACACACACCTTCCACTCGGTTGCTCATATATGTGTGCATTATGCCTTGTTTTAGGGTGTAATGTCAGTAGAGTAGTATCTCTAGGAGTTAAGTGTTTTTAACTTAACCTACCTATATTTTAAATTTTAGATTTACTTCTTATAAACTCTGTGTGTCCTAACAGTTGAGGTCATCATAGCTTATTCTTTGTTTGTTACTGTTCTGGTTATTCCCATCGTGCTCTACTCAGGGAATACTGTGGGAAGGGGGGTGGTGTAACATCGTTTTTTTTGCATTTCAATCTTTTAACAATTTTTGTTTTCAGCGCCCTCTCGTTCACTGTAGTTCGAACTACAATTAGGTGCGGAGCGCGATCAAATTGATTAGCTGTCTGGTGCACCTAGGATGCGCCAGGTGGCGTTTATTTTAATGGATTTTAGTATAGATTAAGCCGCCTAGTAACAATGATAGATTATCATAATATGATATACGTATATACGATATATAGATACGTATATAGATACATATGACACACATATTATGTGTGTCATACGATTCTCAATACAATTTAAATTTATCGCATAGAAACAAGCAGTATAGTAGTTGTTCGTCTTGTTCTCACGTCAAGTAATGAGGAGGGGGTTTCATCGAGAAAGTTCGATGATGAGTCTTTAAAAATAGATGTGTCGCAGATGAAGGATTCATTCTTAATCTTCTCTTTGGAACTCTGAGGAAGTTTTCATTATCGTGAATATATATATCTTTGATGGTAGTGTTTTGTGAGTGATCAAGTCCCACTGTTTGTGGTAAGTTAACCTCAAAAAGGTTTTCATTAATATCTTTAAGTATGTAGAATATGTCCTCAGGTTATTTAATTTTGTTTATAGGGTCGATAGATTACGGCTGAAAATCTACCTTCAGTATACCCGTCCTGTGGTTCGTGATTTATTACTGAGGAAGTTTGATTGTTGGCAGCTCACGGCTCACTCCTCAAGATTTCTGCCCTACCTTGAGGGAAGTTCACGTAACGATTAACATCTTTAATTAATACTTTTATTTAGCACCTACAAGTAGATCACTGTTGGACGTCTCCTCAAGCTACCTTGAGCTGGTGAGAGACTTCGGCTGACTACCTCGAGTCAGCAAGGTGATCCTGAGGGTAGCTACCTAATGCTGTCCCAGCAACAGGCCTGATTACATCTAAGGAACGTTATAATTTATATTTTCTTAACTACCTTGTATACATTTATAAATAATTTACTTATAATAAGTAACTTTTAATTGTAATTTGTTAGACATAAATAAAAGTTGTATGTGTCTCAAGCTGTTTCACTGAAGCCTCCCGTGGAGCCCTAGTACAGGCACCCTCACTTTAAATTTCTTAAAAATTCTAACGGCGCCCTGGGATTTATGCTCTTACTGACTGACTGGGTCTAACCGGTGAGTAATCCACCTGACAAGTTAAGGGGTTACAAAGTATACGACTGAAGGTCTTTAGATACGTATGAAATTGAAAGAATTATCCTCCAACTCCTAACCGTTGAGGAGTTGTATCTTCCACCTTCCATCATCAGCTTACCTAAATAATTTGAAAGAATACGACTAAAGGTAACATATATACATATGATATTTAAAGATTTATCCTCCAACTCCTAACCGTTAAGGAGTTGTACCTTACATCATCAGCTCATCATCATAAAATGATGACTACCAGACGCAAATACCGGTGTAACTTCAGAAAATATACGAAAAACATAGTATGTGCCTATAAAAAATGAGGGTTTCCCTCGATTTCCCTGGGATCCCATCATCAGATCCTGATATGCTGCTAAATTCCAAGATTTCGACTTTATTCCTTGCAAAAATTCAATCTTGGAGTCATAGATACTATTTTTATTTCCTTTTTTATTAAATTTACAGAAAAAATACTTACATGAAGTCAAATTATCATATGATCGATTTATCGTATTTCAAGTACTGTTTTATAGTCTGTGGTTGTTTGTTATGCACAGACCACTTCACTAAAGTACCGTCACCGTCAATAAATACGACATTACTGTAATACATTAAGTATTACAATTAGTATAGTATTAAGTATATACAATCCGAAAAAGAATATGGTAATTTATAGGCGTGAGCTGTCAAAAGAAAATAAAGAAATGGACAGAGTATAGTAGTCTAATCCAACAGTATTAACAAGCAGCGCTCTATCGCATTTGGGCTGTAGTTTCCTCGCGAGCGAAATGTCATAAGCGCCGTGATTTTCATGGCGCTTACGCGTTTTGGCCAACGAAAAATGGGACCACCTCGGAAGCATACCCTTTCGAATACAAAAAAAAAACTTTTAAATCGGTCCACAACTGACGGAGTAATCGGGTAACATACATAAAAAAAAAAAAAAAACAGTGGAACATAGAACCTCCTCCTTTTTGGAAGTCGGTTAAAAATCTATACTAATATTATAAAGCTGCAGAGTTTGTTTGTTTGTTTGTTTGAACGCGCTAATCTCAGGATCTACTGGTCCGATTTGAAAAATTATTTCAGTGTTGGATAGTCCATCTATCGAGGAAGGCTATAGGCTATATTTTATTTTCATAAAAAATAGAGATCCGTAAGAAAATTGCTATTTTGTAACCCAAGGTGTGAAATCGAAAACCTATTTTTGCGTGCGCTGCAAAAAGACAATAAAACAAAATAATGTATTACGGGTTTGTAGGTCCCATTAAGATCTACAAAAAAGTCCGCGAGAGCATATATCTAACTATCATGGTTTAGTCACAATAACCGCTTTTGTGTTCCAAAAAATTATTAAATCGTCTGAAGAAAGAAACTACGTTAAATGTGTATCGTAATATTAATCCTTATCTAAATAAAGCATTATGTTATCAAGGGTATTTATGTAGAAGTAAAATACTTTTTGTTTCATCCCATTCGGACATTTCGTTTAGAAGTTATCACGAGTATAAGACGCTAAGAGTTGGTACCTATTATTGAGTTATTTGCCAAAGAGTTTTTATCAACATAATACCTAATATTAGTCTTTATCCAAATAAATGTGTTGTTGATTATGAGTATTCGATCTTAGAAGAGAGAAGAGAAGAGAAGAGAGAGAGATAAATACATCTATACTAATATATAAAGCTGAAGAGTTTTTGTTTGTTTGAACGCGCTAATCTCAGGAACTACTGGCCCAATTTGAAAAAGTTCTTTCAGTGTTAGATAGCCCGTTTATCGAGGAAGTTTATCGAGTTTATCTATATCATCACGCTATGACTAATAGGAGCGGAGTACCAATGAAGAATGTTTCAAAAACGGGGGGAAATTATTACGCTACGGGCAATAGGAGACGCAAACGACGATGCGTGGGTCATCTATACTAATATATAAAGCTGAAGAGTTTATGTTTGTTTGAACGCGCTAATCTCAGGAACTACTGGTCCAATTTGAAAAAGTTCTTTCAGTGTTAGATAGCCCGTTTATCGAGGAGCTTTATCGATTTATCTATATCATCACGCTATGACCAATAGGAGCGGAGTACCAATGAAGAATGTTTCAAAAACGGGGGGAAACTATTACGCTACGGGCAATAGGAGACGCAAACGACGTTGCGTGGGTCAGCTAGTATATTATATATGTTTGTTAATGAAATCTATCCAATATTATAAATTCGAAAGTAACCTTGTCTATCTGTTACGTTCTTTCGCGTTCAATTTGAAATTGAATAACTATAAATTCTCAAAATTAAAAAAAAACCCCGATATAATAACCCGAGTTCCCTTTAAAAAGTAAAAAACACGTTATGCGCTATCATTTGAGACCCCACTCGATGATATTTTTGCAGACATTCGGTTACTCTTCCCCACTTTCACCCCCATAACTTTTAAACGGCTCAACCGATTTTCATGAAACATGTCTAAGAACACTCGCAAGTGACTCACCTTCCATAAAAAAAAACTAAATTGAAATCGCTTCATCCGTTCAGGAGCTACGGTGCCACAGACAGACAGACACGTGAAACTTATAACACCCCACTTTTTGGTCGGGGGTTAAAAAAGAATTACCGCGATATACCTACCTACGCAGGCGCAACCGCGAAAATGCTAGTAATAAATAACGTGACAGATTTATATAAACCGAATTCATAGTCGTGTATATAGTCTATGAAACCTATAAAATCATGCAGACTTGCACACGAATCCTAAATCATAACTTTATCAAATATTGCGTCATTATTGCGTCATTTACATATCTTAGGTTGATTAGAATAGTTACACAGTGATATTGAGATCTAAACTAAACTTAGATTGTGTGTTAGCTTTTAGAACATAGATAAATACATATATTATATTTAAATAAATGTCTTTTACTTTTTAAAAAGGCAACGTAATTCCGTCCCTCTATAATCCCGGGTCCTTTAAGCAGGGTGTGAAAAAGCATCTCACAAGGCCGCCATAGTGTAGGTCTATTGTATTGTGCATTCACAATGAGGATGGTGTTGTGCATTGGATATGTCCCCATCTTTGGGCGGGGGCACCCCAATACCAGCTCCTCCCTTTGGACCGCATTCAACGGAGAGCGACTCGAGTCGTCGATTGCCAAGAACTTTCAATTCGGCTACTCTTTGGCACTGCGTAGAGATGTATCTTCGCTGTGCATCTTCTACCGCATTTATCATGGGGAGTGCTCCGAGGAATTGTTCGGACTGATTCCTGCCGCCTCTTTCCGCCATCGTCCTACGCGACAGAAGTTTCATCCCCATCATCTAGATGGTTGGCAGTCCTCAACTGTGCGCTTTTCCAGGAACTTTCTGCCTCGCACAACAAAACTGTGGAATGAACTGTCGCCTGCGGTATTCCCGGACCAATACGACCTTCAAACCTTCAAGAAAAGAGCGTACTCCTTCTTAAAAGGCCGGCAACGCACTTGTGATGCCTCTGGTGTTGCGGGTGTCCATGGGCGGCGGTAATCGCTTACCATCAGGCGATACGTCTGCTCGTTTGACCCCTATATCATAAAAAAAAAAAAAAAACAAAGAGGATGGTGACCATCACTCTTGGATCGTACTCTAGCCTTCCATCAAGCTAAGTAGAGCCATTTTGAGAGCTCTTTATAAAAAAAACTGCATTTGCGGCTTTACAAACATATATGAAATGGACACAAAGAACATCCAGACTCAGAAAAATAATATAATTTGTATTGATCACACAGTATTGTCACAAGTGGGGTTTAGACCCACATCACTCAGCGCGGTAGAAAACGGCGTTGCGACCATAGAGGTATTATACACAGAGCAGGGGAGCCAGGCCTCCAGCCGTCCCTCGGTTAGAAAGAGTGAGACGATCGCGGTACCTATCTGTCTCTCTCTCAGCGTCGTTTTTTGTCGTAGTTGGATTTTAGTTTTTACTTTTTTTTATTTAAAATGTTTTGGTGCCTCTATAATATTAATTTCTTTGCAAATTATATTTTAAATAGGTTCCATAGAAATATCAGAGTTATCGAACAAATACGGACAAAGTCACGAGAAAATGCTAATAATATATATTTTTGAAATGTATAAGTAACGCCCTTTCGAATGATACCAAACACAGCATATTTATCTCAAATTATTTTTTAATACAGTACTTTATGTCGGCTAGAGGGCGCCACATTAGATTCGGTGACACGTCATATAGCCTATAACCAGTGGACAATCAAGACGCTTCTAACGATACCTCATTTGTCTTATTCTGACTAGTAGTTTCGAAAAAATAAGGGAACAGACAATACCATAGAAATATCACACTTATCGAATAAATACGGACAAAGTCACGAGAAAATGCTAATAATATATGTATTTTTGAAATGTACAAGTGACGCCCTTTCGAATGATACCAAATACGGCATATTTATCTCAAATTATTTTTTTAATACAGTACTTTATGTCGGCTAGAGGGCCCCACATTTGATTCAGTGACACGTCTTAGAGCCTATAACCAGCGGACGATCAAGACGCTTCTAATAATACCTAATTTGTCCAGTTCTAATAAGTAGTTAAGGAGCTATGAGGAAACAGATGAACATACATACATACATAGCCTGTCAAAATCATAACCCTCCTTTGGCTTTGCCGTAGTCGGGTAAAAATATACATAATTTCATGAAACTTTTTGATGTGAGTTTAATTATTTGTTCTGTTTTGCCATTAATCTCAACGATTACGACCCCCATGGAATAAATAAGGGTGGTGACCTTCCGTATTCTTAATCGGTCACCACATGGATAGCTTGTACCATAATGAATCAAGGAGGTAAAAACTCACCACTTCACAGAAACTGGCTGCGAACATGTGAACCACAGGAACATACTTTGGTGCTACGAATGGCTCGGAGACCTCTTTGATTGTTTCATAGCACAGAAAGAAGAGGCTGTTCATTGCTGCACTGCCGGTTAAGGCTGTTGTTAGTCCTGTAAAAAAAATGTTGTAGTAACATTATATGTTCTAGTTCTAATCTCTAGATAAACTTCAGAATCATCAACAACAAGTAAAAGTATGTATGTACTTTCTTGCCGGTTCTTCTTGGCTTATGGCTTAGGTACTTGAAATAACAGCTATTTGATTTTGAGTGATTGATGTTGCAATATGCAATTTTGTTATGAGACATTGCTGTAGGATGTATTGGTCTGGCTAGAAATGCTACAGGGAATATAAATAACAATGAATTAAGATTATTTACAATTGATAAATTTAAATATTTTTTGTTTTCATTTCAATTAGCACTTTACTAAATTATGTGTTTAATGATGTTATATGTTTTAGTATCATAATACATTCAAAAATATATTTTATTTACTAACTAGCATTTATACGCAGCTTCGCTCACGCAGCTTCGCTCACGCAGACTTTCGTCAACTGATTTACCCCCCTAGGGGTGGAATTTCGAAAATTCCTTTCTTAGTGCTCACTTACGTTATATAAAGAACCTACATGCAAAATTTCAGGATTCTAGCTTCAGCGGTTTAGGCTGTGCGTTGATCTCTGGGTATGTCAGTCAGTCAGTCAGCCAGTCACCTTACTCTTTTATATATATAGATAGATAGATATTTACGATTGTTTTTTTTTTGTTTTCGTTTCAATGAACACTTTTATAAATTATGTGTTTAATGATGTTATGTGTTTTACTATCATAAATACTTTCAAAAATATATTTTATTTAGTAATTATATTATTAAAGTTTGTGCTAAAACCATGTATTTTTTTTGTCTCTTTTGTCAAATACAAAACAAACCATGTTCTTAAGTACCAAATAATCAAATATTGCTGTAAAAACCTTGTTATTACATCAGATTTATATCTGATGTCTCTCAATTGCATTCATGCATTCTATTACCTCTGTAAACTCCATTAAAGCCTCCAGCCTTTTTAAAACCTTGGGCAGCTTGTAACCGAGTCTTTAGGGTATCCAGGGGGTAAATGGCTGTACCCACACAAACTCCTGCAACACCCCCTCCCTGAAAACACATTTTTATTTAATAATATACCTATGGAAATTCATTTTATTAATTTCAACTATCTTTTAAAAATTAATAGGACTATATTATATATAGGACTACACAAAAAACATTTAAATTTTATCTTTTTAGTTAAGAAAAATTAAAAAGAAATAACTTTACAATAGACTACTAAATTTTACTTAAATATTGGTGTGAAATTTAAGAATTTATACGTATTTTCCCTGGCATTCATTGCCACTAAGTTTAAAAAATAAAAGTTTATGTTTTCATAAAAGTTACTACATACAAACTTTTTACTAAAAATCTTTTAATATACTCATGAGTTTTACTTACAAGTATTGGTGCGAGATATAATGATTTATAATTCTTTTCCTTGGTTTTCATTGTCACTATTTTATTTTTATTTTATGTAAAGTTATGTAAACTTAACCTTCAAATTCTCTCTGTTATCACTTATCATAATCTTATGTTCATATAAGTACGACTGTACCCGGAAAAGGTAAAACGGCGTACTAAACGAACATCCAAATTATTCCAGCTTATGTTGTAATATCGAAACATGACGAAAAACTTATTATCGACCGGGGCCACTGACTGAACACAAAACAACAAAACTGAAGTTTTTGACATTGACATTTTGCAGCTGAACCAAAATTCTATTGAGCTGAACTGAAATTGGGCTGATTTTTTTTTATCAATTTCTAAACGTTGAGTTAGATGTCAATTGTCAAAGTAAAATATTATTTTCCCATCGCGGTCCAGATTACTTACAACACGATATTTTCGACATATATTTTCGCCTCGTGCAAACAAATCATGCTTGACATTAATTTTTTTAGGAAATTATTATAACGCAACGCAACGCAACGCAGAACGTCGGAAGTGCGGGAAAATATATATTTCAAATATCCTCAAATCAAATTCGAATTGGATTTAATTTATTTGATTTGATTTGATTATTAATTCATGAACTCAATACATTGCAAAAAAATATGTTGCCCTAATTTATCTTTCATTGACGATTTCTAATTTTGAGGTTATTTTTCTCAGAATTTTATTTACACTATAAAACATTTGTTCAAATAAATTCGTGTAACATTATTCAGTAATTAAAATGGGTGAATTACATTCGCCGAAGAATTTTCAATCAAAATATTTGCCGCCTTTGTTTGTAAGTTATTTTAAATAATATATTTAATTTACAAAATAGTTCATGTCGGTCACGAAATAGTAATCACACAACTATTCGTTCGAGCGAGCAAATGTATGCTCTAAGACTCTAAGCACACAATTGAGATTCCATTGGATTCTCAAGCAAGGATATATTATGTCCCTATGCTTCAGTCTTGTTATTATACTATGATAGGTTCTCTTTGATACCTACAACATATCTATCTAGATATCTAATGATAGTTCAAGCTCTACTTTAATTTGGAATTAGATGGATAAGCAAAGATTGCATTGTGGGCGAATTTAGACTGGTTTGTCTGATATCCTTGGCAAGTATAGATAGTTTGAACATTCATTTTTGTACACTTTTCTCACCATGCAACTCTTTTACAGGCTGGTGCTATAGCAGGATTTTCAGTTGATGTAACACTGTACCCCCTGGACACTCTAAAGACAAGATTACAAAGTGCTCAGGGGTTTCAAAAAGCTGGGGGCTTCACAGGAGTTTATAGAGGCAAGTTATAAATATCTGGATGTTCCTTCCCAAGTAATTATGGTATAAAATTCCTTTCAGATATCAGTGTTAATAATTGTACCAAGTGAGTAAGGTCATTGGAGCCCAACCGGTACCCTCTCAATCCTGAGGGAGGAAAAGCCTCAAACACGTTTGTGATTTTTGAGTTCCATTTGCCCATGAGCGACGGTAGGCACTTACCATCAGGCGACGCATCTGTCTATGTGCCTTCCCCCCGTCCTCTATACCATGAACAGTTCTTGATGCTCAAAGAGTTCTTGGTCACTCTTATAACGTTTTGAAAGTACCAAATTGGCGTAATGTTTACGAAGTGGCTGAAGGCCTAGTTGAAATTAAGTCTATTTGGTTTTGACTCAAAAAACAGCAATGCAATAATGTCTTCAGATGTTGATTGGTCTTCTCATCTTCTTCCTATAATATAACCTTTTCTTCACACAGGACTTCTGACGGTAGCAACCACATCAGTACCAACTGCCAGCCTGTTCTTCGTCTCATACGAAGCTACGAAGATAGCCTGCCAGCCTTTAGTTACACCACAATTTCTACCATTTGTGCATATGTTTGCAGCCAGCGTCGGGGAAGTGGTGAGCTCTTAGATTTAAAAAATATTGCTCAAATATTGTTAGAATTTAAATAAATCATCAAGTTTCTTTAAGTCTACTTCTAATTGTCATTTTGAAATAAAACTTTGTGGGTTTACTGCACTTAATATGCTCACAAAAATTAAGGGAGCAAATAATCAAAATTTTTTAAAAATATTTCGGACATCTAACACACAACGCCATCTAGTTCCAAGCTAAGCAGAGCTTGTGTTATGGGTACTAAGACAACTGATACAAATACATATGTATATACTTTTTTTTTGTAAATATATTTATTATACATAGAAAACACCCATACTCCGAAACAAATATTTGTAGATCATACAACCATTTGGTCCGACCCGGGAATCGAACACGACACCTCACCAACAAGGCAGTCAGTCAATTGACACTGATAATAAATACAAAACAATATTACTGTGACTGTTTCAATACAAGCCAAAGAAATTAAAAAACAAACTTCTGGTAAATTTTCTTGTGAATATACCTGGCGGGCTGTAGCCTAACTGTTGATGTTGGGAAGTTATAAGCTAATCCTAAAAATAATTTCTATATCGCGATACAGGATAAGTAGATTTGTCGCGAGACAGTTACTTCGTAGTTCGTTGTGTCTTCGATAGATGGCGCTGTAGTATGTTTTGATGCCGTATGTGGAGGAACGGGTGTGATGTCCCTCCGACACAAAGCGAGGATCCTCCGACCAGGCGAGGTGATCATGCCTGGCGGGCCACTGACCAACGGTTGATGTTGGGAGTGATGTGGCGACCTCCACATACAGGGCAACAACAACAAGGCATACTACAGCGCCATCTACTGAAGATACGTCGAACTACGGAGTAACGAAGCAAATGAAGAAACTACCTATCTATCTATCTTCGGTAGATGGCGCTGTAGTATGTTATGTTGTTGTTGCGCTGTATGTGGCGGTCGCCACACCTAATATACATGTCGCCACAACACAATTGAATTCTATCCATAGGTCGCAGTATTATCTTATCACCAAGTGACCCGCCTTCTTTACACTACGTTGTTCTGTCATTTCTGTCTGAACTGTTTTGTTTTTATTTTAAGCTATTGCATAGCTTTTATCGCGGGCTTTGAGGCCTTTGAGCGCGGCTACCGAATCTAGAAATTCCGTAACGTAATGTAACGAAAATAAAACCCGACACCCGAAGCTCGCACGCATCGAGACGAGCTGCTCCGAACGACAAGTCAACGAATCTGTCTGTCAACAGAGACAGACAGAATATGTCAACAGCCGGCCGCGCAGGCGTATCGAAACACGTCAAGGAAGATTCGGTGCCTTGGACACGAAGATTTGTTATGTCATATAATGTATAAAATTATCCATGGTAGCCATACACTACTGCATAAATAAATAATTATAATTGCATAAATTGATAAAAAATGATATGCAATAGCTTTACCGCGGCATTCACGGAGTGCCACACTTTTTTTTTCTTTATAGACTTTGTTTTTTTCTGTTTTTAGTTGGCTTGCCTCATCCGCGTTCCCACAGAAGTAGCCAAGCAGAGAAAACAGACCTATGTTGGCAATAAACAGAAGAGTAGCATTGGTATACTCTTAGATGTAAGTATACAAAGATTCACTAGCGATTAGTGCGATTACCTATCGCTAACTCAAAATTACTTTACAGTAGAGACGTTTGAAGTGAAAAACGTAACTTTTACTTAATTAATGTACTGACTTGAAAATTGGTACCCTCACTAAATAAATATTTCGGACATCTAACACACAACGCCATCTAGTCCCAAACTAAGAGATTGTACTATAGGTACTAGGCAACTGATATAAATTCATGTACCTACCTATACTTTTTTTATTGTAAATACATACATTGTACAATAGTTGAATTATTACATTTGCTTTTTAAAAAGACAACACCTGTATTAGGGATATACGTCCTGGGTTGCGGGGGACATTACAAACATACATGAAACAGACACAGGGAACACCCAGACTCAGAACAACGATTTGAACCCACAACACTTGGCGCAGTAGATAGCGGCGTGGCGGACGCTTTAGTCAAACACATTATAATTTCCTGTATTTATTTTTCTTTACTCATGCCATAAATATTTTTTCGGACATCTAACACACAACGCCATCTAGTCCCAAGCTAAGCAGAGCTTGTGTTATGGGTACTAGACAACTGATACAAATACATATTTACTTTTCTTTTGTAAATACATACATATTATACATAGAAAACACCCAAACTCCGAAACACATATTTGTAGACTATACAAACATATGGTCCGACCCGGGAATCGAACACGAGACCTCATGATCAGCAGTCGCACACGCCAACCGCGAGACCAACGAGGCAAGCAGGCAGACATGATTTGAGTTAGCGTAGTGCTGGTGTCGAAATATTCAGAACTTATAAACACCTTCTTCCCCAACACAGGCATATAAGACAGAGGGTCTATACCGTGGGGTCTACCGAGGGTTTCTATCCACGGTACTGCGGGACCTGCCCTTCAGCTTCATCGAGCTGCCGGTCTGGGAACTCCTCAAGACGACCATCAAGAATTATAATAATGGAGAAATTACAAGTTTACAGGTTTGGATGTTCTCTAATTTGTAGTAACTTTGCATGGTAGAAAGAAATCGTCTCTACTTTTTTTTAACCGACTTCAAAAAAGTAGGAGGTTCTCAATTCGACTGTTTTTTTTTTTATGTTTGTGACCTCATAACTTTCGACTGGGTGAACCGATTCTGATGTTTTTTTTTATTTGAAAGCTGGTGCTTTCCAAATGGCCTCATTTAAATTTGGTCCAGATTGTCGGTCGGTTTTTTTTTTGTTAAAATTTGTAATTATTATTTGATCTGAGTGTAAAGTATATTCCTTGTCGGAGATCCAGAATAAATAAGTCAAAACTTACTAGATTTAGATACCACCCTAAGGTTGACTGGAAAAGAATGCCTTAGGCATTAAGGCCGCCAATGTACAAATGTGCATAAAGTTTTTAATCTATATAAGTAAATAAAATTGGAGTGTCTGTTTGTAATATTAAAATAACCGCTTTTTACTAAATGCATATACGTATACACGGTACATATCCCAAAATAATCATTTTTACTATTTTTGTCTGTCTGTTTGTTCCGGCTAATCTCAGGAACGGCTGGACCGATTTTGACGGGACTTTCACTGATAGGTAGCTTATGATACAAGAAGTAACTTAGGCTTCTTTTTAACCTACTTCAAAAAAGAAGGAGGTTCCAATTCGTCTGTTTTTTTTTTTAATGTTTGTTACCTCATAACTTTCGACTAGGTGAACCGATTCTGATGTTTTTTTTTATTTGAAAGCTGGTGCTTCCCGAATGGTCCCATTTAAATTTGGTCCAGATTGAAGTCGGTTTTTTTTTTGTTAAAATTTGTAATTTTAGACTGGCTTCGCCCCGCGGTAGGACAATAACCGCGGGTAACACCGCGGGACTCAGCTAGTAAATAATAATAAATAAATAAGTCCTCAATGCACTTGCAGAGTGCGACATGTGGGTCAGTGGCGGGGATGTTCGCGGCAGCACTGACCACGCCCCTGGACCTGGCGAAGACCCGCATCATGCTCGCAGAAGCTAATGCTGGCCTGCACGTCAATAAGGTTACGATAGAATAGGAAATTGACTGTATCCTAAATAAATACCGGTGTCTCCTCCATTAAAACGAATATTACAAAACATCTCGGAAAATATAATTATTACATAATTTATACTCTCGATTCGGGGGATATTTTTATTTTTTCTTTACACCTGACCGATTTCGCCTTATGGCATTTCAAAAAAAAAATAGTGGAACAAGTACAAGTGAGTTTGATTCCAGAATGTATAATTATTACAGCTTTTCATTTATATTACAAACTAGCTGACTTACGCAACCTCGTTTGCGTCCAAACTACCATCCCCCGTTTTAATCCCAAAAGGGGGTTGATTTCTAAAGATACATTATTAGTACACTTCCATACCATCTATAGAGCATACATTTTAAATTTCAAGTCTCTTACTTCAAAAACATAGGACTTTCATACAAACTTCCAACCCCCGTTTTACCCCCTTAGGGGTGGAGTTTTGTAAAATCCGGTCTTAGCGGATGTCTACACCCTATAAGGAACTTGCTAAATTTCAAGTTTGTAGGTGTTATAGTTTCTGAGATTTCGTGAATAATAAGTGAGTGGTATTTCGCTTTTATATAAATAGATTTTAATCAAATAAACATTGAAATATATTGCTCAATTGAGTAGTCTAAATCAGTGACGTCACAAGTTTGTATTTAGTACATTTTTCATACAATGTTATCGTTTTGACAGATGATAAAAAGTAACTAATTTGACTAAGGTGTCATCTACTCTATTTAACCATTTCTCCTTTCTCTATTTTAGATCAAAATTTTTAATATTTATATTATTTTTTTCAGTTGCGTGTTACAACAATATTATCAGAAATATACTGTACGTCGGGGGTCAGGGGTCTGTTCGCGGGGATCACTCCAAGAATGACTGCCTTTATGATCGGTGGTTTCGTCTTCTTTGGAATATATGATTTTTCCAAAATGAATATAGAAAAATATATGAGATAGCATTGGTGTCGCCTTTCGGGAAGTGAGAAAATTTTGTGACTGACTGGCCACTGACCAAAATGTGTTATTAACCGACTTCAAAATAAGGTAGTAGAGGCAAGCTGATTTCAGCACGGTTTTACCGGCTCTCGCGGGGCGGTACTACCCTCGCACAGAAGATCTACGTAAAGTGACAGCAGCAGTGCTGCCGTGTTTCGTTGGTGAGTGCGAGAGGCCCAATGTAGAAGCATCACTAGCCCGCCATGGTGTGGGTCACCATGCTGCATTGTTGTATTGTCTGCATTTGCAGTGAGTATGGTGACCACCACTCTTGTATTCTGCTCATGCTTTCCATCAGGTAAAGTAGAGTCACTTTGACAGTTCCTTTATTGAATAAAAGTATAGACGTATGAAGTCGGTTTTTTTACCGACTTCAAAAAAGGAGGTTGTTATCAATTCGATTGTATTTTCTTTTTTATGTTTGTTACCTCATAACTTGCGATTGGGTAAACCGATTTTGATGATTCTTTTTTTATTTGAAAGCTGGTACTTCCCGTGTGGTCCCATTACAATTTTGTCCAGTTCTTGAAGTCGGTTTTTTTTTGTTAAAATTTGTGATTATTTAATGAAATAATTGTATTTTATCGATATAATTACCTATATCGATTGATCGAATGACTGTTTTATTCGATGTTACTGAAGTCTTTATCGAAATTTTAAAAATGTTGTGTAATGTTGTTGATATGTTATTGTTTTTGATATAATAAATTAATTATGTTATTGTGTTCATAGTGTTTAGGAGTTAGGTTAGCTGTGATAAATAAACATTTACTAAATGTATGTGAGTTTTATTACGAAGACCACCTCACGACTTTCTGCTGCGTTGAGTGTACAATGCAACTCAAATAAGAATAGGATCGACTTCGCGCCATATTGTGACGTCATAACTGCCAATTCGAATCAATTGGACAGGGTCAGCAAAACAAGATATTTTTCAAATATAATTTATTTATGAATCATGAACGAATAATTTTTAATCAGTTTTGAGCTCTTCAATTTCGCTCAACTCTGCATCACTGACTGAGTCTGACTGTCGTCGTCATTGCCATCATCATCACTGTTGCATTTCCCTATAAAATAAAACATGGATTAATGTAGGTTTTTAATATTTATTCCACCAACTGTTGTTTAAAATAAAATTAGGTATTGTTACCTGCATTTATGACAAAATTTAATCAGAATCTAGCCGCTCAATTCCACTCATCTCGGCATCACTCTATGTATTTTATGAACGAAAATAGTTTTTTTTTTAATAATTATTACTAATTAATTTCAGACGTTTTTTCACTAAAACAAAAAAAAAGATTATTAATACGCAAATAAGGTTTCGTTGCAGACCGTACTTTTCAAGGGACATTTGACAAATAGAGGTCATTGACATTCCTATTCTTATTTGAGTCGCATAGTAGTGGGTTCGACACAGAGGACAGCACTTTATTACAGACTTGGTCCGAGTTTAGTGTTATTCGTGTACGTTTCATGTATGTTTGTAAAGTGACAATGTAATGAGTACGATACCTGTCAGGTCATCACCCCACGCAGTTTGCATGGGGATTTAAACTCCTCAAACCATCCGTTATATCTACCCCTTTCTTTGCCTTCTCTTCAAAATTACATGATCTTTAATAAATATCTCCCAACTTTCCCAAACGTAGGTGTAAATATCTCCCAACTTTCCCAAACTTATGTGTAAATATCTCCCAACTTTCCCAAACTAATGTGTAAATATTTCCCAAAGTGACAATTAAATTAATTCCTAATTATTACGTAATAGAAACGAAAGTCAAAGTTGTCAAAATGTAGAACTTGGAAAAATCAATCAAGATTCCGTGTATAGTCCATTCGCTAAGATACGGTCACCTAGATCGCGCCGCGCGCCGTCTCATGACTGCGGCGTACACCTATAAGCAAGTATGATTTGTCATATTACGACCTTCCCTTATATGAATTAAAATATTCGTATTTCACAACAAAAGATTTTCCACTACCAAAAAATATTCAACGCGGCAAAAGAAGTTTTCGCTTTGAAAATGTCATATCAGCATGTCGGTGATGCGAAACCATAAGATTTTCTCTTACCAAAAATGTTGAACGCGGCAAAATAAGTTTTCACTTTGAAAATGTCATGTCAGCATGTCGGTGACGCGAAACCATAGATAAGATTTTCTCCCACCAAAAAGTGCTCAACGCGGCTAAAGAAGTTTTCACTTTGAAAATGTCATGTCAGCATGTCGGGGACGTCAGCATGTCTGTGATGCGAAACCATAAGATTTTCTGATACCAAAAAATGTTCTACGCGGCAAAATAAGTTTTCACTTTAAAAATGTCATGTCAGCATGTCGGTGATGCGAAAGCATAAGATTTTCTCTTACCAAAAAATGTTCAACGCGGCTAAAGAAGCGTTCACTTCAAAAATTTAACAAGGAAAGTTAAAATTATATGTTCACGAATATAAACAATATTTAAAACGGTTGATTTATCGAATATACAACCTCCACGCTTTCTCCATAGTTGCAATTGTATATTGATCTATTGCGAAGTCAAACCTAGTCAAACACTACGACAATCAACAAAATTGGTTGCTACGCAATAGTAAATAACTTGCATTGCTCGACAATTTTATGTTTCATTTTCTATTAATATACAATGCCTAAAGTGTATAAAACTGCTCACCATGGGGTCCCCTACCATGCTGTGACCGCCGGAGACGAACCTGGATGCTACCAGTTACATAGGTAAGATGTACAATATATCCTAATATTATAAACGCGAAAGTTTGTAAGTATGGATGGATGGATGTTTGTTACTCTTTCACGCAAAAACTACTGAATGGATTTGGATGAAACTTTACAGTAATATAGCTTATACATCAGAATAACACATAGGCTACTATTTATCGTGATAACCGACATATACGCGGGCGGAGCCGCGGGCAAATAGTAGTATATTATAAAATAGCGACCCGGTCCGGCTTACCGAAGTCTTTGAAATTCTTGGATGTCCTCTACTAAATAGGTATGCATGTATTACAAATATAAACCATCCTCTTGAATCACTCTATTTTTTGCTGAATACTACATTAAATCGGTCGCGTAGTTTGAAAGATCTATAATATAATTAACAGCCTATCATAGTCACTGCTCGAGATATGCCTCTCTTTCGGAAAGAGGTTTCAGCGTACTATACCAGGCTGGGAAGACTTGTTGGTATAGGGTTTAGGTCAGGTTTTCCTTTGGGCACGTCGTTATTGCGGCGGTAAGACCCGTTATGGAGGATTGGCCCTCTCATACCGGCTGAGGCAGGTGATCACTGGGAAAGGATGCTACGGAGATCACTTGTGTCTGATTCGCAAGGAGCCAACGCCTGAGCGCCACCACTGCGATGGCCAGATCGTGGACACGTCTCTCCACACGCTAATCTCGTGGCGGCCATCCGGGTGGGGGTCCTCTCGCTCGGTAACATGATTGCGGCCATGTTGCGGAGCGAGAACGCGTAGAACTCCGCCGTTTCTTTCTGCTAGCAAGTTATGCTTGCCAAGGAGACGGCGGAGCGGGACCGGGAGAGGTTTAGAACTCTGCCGTACCGCCAGGCCCGGGAACGGGCCAGGTAACGCAGATAAGGCCATCTGTCACCCTAGCAGAAGCAGGCTCGGATGAAAACGCGGACGCTGCGGAGCGTGCGCGCCTCGGGGGAAAGTAACGGGAACATCGGGGTTCCTACACAGTTGGAGGCTACTTACGAACACGTGGGTGGCCCGAGGTACGTCGGGGTTCCAGGATTTTCCTTGCTAGGGTGCACCTGGTTCCCCGGCTTTTAGTTCCCGAGACGGCGTGCGGTTTTAGTCGGTTCGAGTCCGACATACCACCAGGAGGTGGCAGCCGAGGGGATTTCCGCACCAGTAAAAAAAAAGGTCAATTTGTCCTTATTCTGGCAATGCGTAGTTTGGCACCTAGTTGGCTCTTACAACACCAATGATATTAAAAGGTATCAATCAATTATGATCACCCATCGGAATTGGTTTGAGCAAAAAACTTAGCCTTCAAAGAGAATATTCAATGAAGGGTGGTTAAATTGACATTTAAGAGAATATATTATGGTCCGTACTCACATGCGGTATTACTCGATAGTTTTACTCCAAGACGAGTAAAAATTAACGTGTGGACCGCAAAACTCACAACTCGAAGGCTCGATGGGATTCAATAAAAGTAATTTCCTTTGCACCTACTCGAAGCGAGCCGTCGAGCTTTACTCAAGCGTGTGTACGTAACCGCGAGGGCGCGAGTCAGTCCGCCCTTGTTGTCGTCGTCATCGTCTAAAAACACGTGTTTAATAAAAAAATGGATTTACGAGTTTTTTTTAATTCCTTTATAATTAAGAATTGCGTGACTCGTTAAATGGAAATAATTAAATCGAATTATCTCATCAGATATCTGTAAAGTGTCAGAGCTGAAACCTGTTAAAGGGAGGTTATTGTTCGTTAACAAACTCAATGCCCCGCCAACTACTATTGTCTCTCCGAAACATTTTGATTCATCCTAAAGTTGCTTGGAAGAGATTGCTTTTGCCAACAAGGCCGTAAGCAAACTACAAACTATCTTCAAACTGTTTGTGTTCAGACCGTCAGAATGCCGCCTCAAGTTCCCGGACACAAGTAAACCAATCCACAAATGTGAACTACCGCAGAAAGAGTTCGTGTCGGTGCCTCAAAAGGATGGCTGGAGAAGCCTTCTGATCCCAAGCACCAAGCCTAATTTCTATCCGGCTGTGATGCACAAATCTGAGTTCGAAAGACTGAAGAAACAGGCTAAGGTATTGTATAATAATAATACCTACATTATTATGTGGTATTTTTGAGTTACTTTGACTGTATTTAGAGTATGTAGCAAAGTTATACTCATGGTGAACATCGAGCTATCTAAAAATCGTTTTATTAAATAAATAAAATAAATGTTTCGGACATCTAACCCATAACGCCATCTAGTCTCAAACTAAGCAGTGCTTGTGTTATGGGTACTAGACAACTGATATAAATACATACATACATTTTTTGTAAAAACATGCCTATCATACATCGAAAACACCCAAACTCCGAAACAATTTTTTGCAGATCATACAAACATTTGGTCCGAATCGGGAATGGAACCCTAGACCTCAAGCACAGCACTCGCCTACGCTACACTTATTATTATTATTATTACATGTTACAGAAATTGATATCTCATAAGCAAATAGATCTATGCAGTTACTATAATTAAAATAATTGCAGATAGTTACTCAAGAAGAACAAATTGCAGCCCTACATGCACAAGAGCAGGCTGTCCAGAAAGCTGCTAAGGAATCCGAAAACAGAAAGAAGATGCTTAAAGCTAAATTGCAAGTACAGCCAGGCGCTGACTCGGCCACAGGACAAGGTAACCCTGAACTCGAAGGGCCTGATCAAGCTGCACATACTATGTCGAGAGCTGAGAGTAAGTAAATTTAAAAATTATTAAGTAAATACCTCTGTTGAAGACTAACGATATGTATGAAGTCGCCGTAAGCGAGCGCCCTTAGTCTGACTTTTAAAAAGAATGGCCATGAGTTTCTTTGCCAGTATTCTTCTCAAAAGGCTCTACGCATTTTGAAAACTGGAAGTTTGGTTCCATAAGCCATTATAGATTCGTAAAATTTGTTTTATAGGTCTAGAAGTTATAGATCGACACAAGCAAGCAGTGGATTTCGGTGTTTACTCCTAATTTACCTTGACATTCCAGTACATGTTGTGCTTGTGGCGTCTGTTTGTGTCGATCTATGATTTATAACTGTGGCTTCAATTTAACGGTTATAAATGTCACTAAGTGTCTTAATTGATTACAATAACTTGTTTCATCAATAGTCTCTAGAGTTCACTTCTTGGATTTACTGTAGCAAACCCTAAACATTGAGATATAGCCCAGTTCAAGGGGATCTTACTCACTCGGTGATAAGCAAGATTGCATTACATCGGGTTTTTGTGAAAGAGGCATTAGACTGGTCGAGCTGACCCATAACTGTTAATCATGATTATCCCAGGATATTGGTTGATCAAGCACTGACTAGATCCAGTTACTGAATTCTTGATCTGACTTCTTCTCTCTACTTGAGTCGCAAGTTTATTATCCTTATGCCTATTCCAAGGATTTTTTTATGTAGTGATATAAGTATATTCCTTTCTTTTAGTGCTTTTGGCTGATAACATGCAAGGTCCCCGTCTATGCAACCGCATAATCCTGGCGTCTAAATGCCACGCTATAAGAGACGCCCAGATCACTGAGAAAGAGCTGATACAGAAAGAGATGGACGGAGAGGAGCGTCGGTAACGTTAAACTTCCTTTTTATCTTAGATCAGTTTTTATTTACCTTAAATCACATTATCGCCCATCAACAACATCTTAGGTTCCAGTAACTTCATTCACTCACTCGAAGAAAATGAACGGGCCGGCTCGACCGGGGAGGTACTACCCTCGCACAGAAGATCAACGTAAAATGACAGCATTCGTGCTGTCGTGTTTCGTTGGTGAGTGCGAGACCGCAGGCCCAATGATGCAGAAGCATCACTAGGCCGTCACAGTGTGGGTCACCATGCTGCATTATTGCATTGTCTGCATTGAGTATGGTGACCATTACTCTTGGATTCTGCTTATTACTCTTGGATTCTGCTTATGCTTTCCATCAGGGATAGTAGAGTCATTTTGGCAGGCCTATACATAAAAAAGAGACCCAGGAATTTCTTAACACCCGTTTCCTATTATGTTATTCTTATCCGGTTTTTTGTTAGGTTGAAGGCCCTAATATTACGGTAATACCAATGGGAATCGAGTATTATTTAAGAATGTTACAGAAACGGCTAAAATTAATTCCGATTAAGAAACGCACGAGTAAGTGACTAATATTTAAAAGGCCTTCGAACCCTACAGAAATTAATGTTTTCGATGTTTTTTTTTTTAAATCTGATTATATATTCTACATAGACTTGACGCCATAATGGAAGAGAACCGGCAAGCTGCTGTCAACCGCGAAGAGGCAGACGAGGAGAGGCGCCACAATCTGAGGCTGCAGAACCTTGCTGCTTTGAAGGAGCAAATCCAAGCTCATGCGACTGCCAAGGTAATAGGAATTTTTTGGAACCATATTTCTCTAGCCGGACTACAAGCTCCGAAGTATGATTCTCCCACGGACTGGATCTCAACGAGACACAAGTGTGTTACCACCCACTGATTCCCTTCCCCCTTCCTGTTAGGGAAGATATAGGATTAGACTTCACATTAACTCACTCTCTTGTTGAAAAACAACGAAAGATTTGTTAACAACAGTGAAGCCATAGCATCACTTTGGTCGAGCTGGACCTTATTACCTTATGTTCAAGAATATAGGTATATATTTCTGAAGGTATTTTCTGTCTGCGTCTAGATAATGGAAGCTGAACGCATAGAAGAGGAGAGCATCCGCGTAAACCAAGCCAACATCGCTATGCAGATTGACGAAGCGCAGAAACTTAGAGAGAAACATCACCGCCAAGCCAAACTTAAGGAAATGTTGGACCAAGGTACCACCTGGACGTACTATTCTTCTAAATCAAAAAGCTTTTATTTTAAGTATGCCTTTTCAAGCACTTTCGAAACGTTATATCAATGTCTTCAGTTCCCTGAATGGAATTCTTATGAAAAGGACCGGCAAGAAATCCCATATGTTACTATTTATCTTTACTTTCTGAAGCTAATAAGTGTGGTATGGATGCTAATATTTTAGGTAACAAGCAAGGAACTTTCTTACGCTATCAAACTTCTAAATAACCCAGGTAATGCGGAGCTTCTGTACTACAAGCAACTCCAGAACGAGGAAGATCGCATCATGGACCTTCGCATCTCTAAGTTCTTGAAAAAGAAGATGGAACGCGAGTCCCGCAACAGAGCGGAGGCTGAGGCCATCAAAGCTGCTAAACAGAAGGGAATCGATCATATTGCTAAAGCACAAAAGGTATGATAAAACTGCTATAGTCCATTCGGATATAACGTCAGACATAGTGGTGTCAATTCCAGATCACCGAATTATTTTTATTCGTGCTTTTTCACCACACTTATTGATTTTTTAAATATCCATTTGTAAAAAATGACGACTATCAATTTCTTCAGGCAAAATTTAGCTTATGTGCGGAAACATCTATCTTGCTATTGAAAAAAAATGCATTTATAATATTGTTACGAGCCGGGTATTATATCAATAAAAGAAGTCGGTTGATTACCAAAAAAATAACACAATATTTATTAATAACACTTTTTACAATAATAATTTTAAAAGAAAGATAAAGATACTCGTTAGTCGCACTATCGCTTCGATGTTAATCCGCTGTATAGAGGAACAATACTGACTCGTACGGCTAACACGCTCCGCTTATATATGGCTTTGAAATCTCTAGAAATATCTATAAAATTCGATAGAACATTCAAGGCCAAATAGAAATTACCAGAACAAGTAATCTAGCGCCATCTAGCGAAAATAAGAGTTACTCAACATAACCTCCACAGTTGCGCGCTACCCGACACTAGATGGCGCCTTCCTCGGTTCTCAAATGTTCTCGTATGTTCCCGTCCCTACGAGACCCATCTCCTTATGGCGCAACAATATATAGGATGAAGTACATCCTATGGTGCTCCAAATCTATTCCAGGCTGAACAAGAACTCAAAGAGGAGTTGGAGCGCATCCGTAACCTCAAGATCCAAGAAGATGTAGAACGCGAGTACCGCCGCAAAGAGAGAGACGCAGCCATAAGAAGAAATAAGGAGATGAAACACCTTCACGAAGCCAGGGTCCAACAGGTAAATGATAACGATCACCTTGGTGTTTTCACACTTTTCCACAACACTCAATGTAGTAGACATTGAGTGTTGTGGGTAAGATCCCACAGCTGTGAACAGGGGACAACACTTTGTATTCATATTGTTCTGTGTTTTTGTGTCCGTTTAATATTGTATGTTTGTCTCCCGCAATACGAATATATTTCTAGTACCTATGGTATGTGACATAAAAGAAATGATAACTGTACCTACATAAAACACAAGTACATAAATAAAATCCGGCCAAGTGCGAGTCGCACGAAGGGTTCCGTACCATTATCTAACTAAGAAATATGAGCAAAAAATCACGTTTTTTGTATGGGATTTTTTGTATTGTTTTATTTTAATTACTTATTTATTTTTAAAGTGAATATGTATCAATATTCTGTGAATATTTCAAGCGTTTACCGCTGCCGTTATCAATATCGAGCAAAAACGAGCAAAAAGAACACGCTTGTTGTATGAGAGCCGCCTTAAATATATATTTTATTCAGTTTTTTAGTATTTATTGTTGCAGTGCGGCAACAGAAATACATCATATCTGAAAATGTCAACTGTCTAACTATCACGGTTCATGAGATACAGCCTGGTGTCAGACGAACGGACAAACAGACGGTCAGCGAAGTCTTAGTAATAGGGTTCCATTTTACCCTTTGGGTACAGAACCCTAAAAATCACTTGCCCTGACTGACTGACTGATTCATTAACACAGTGCCTAAACTGCCAGCGGTACTAGCTTGAAATTTTGGTAGTTGATACTTTTATGCTACAAGCACCAACTGAGACAGGGTTTTTGTCAATTCACCTCTAAGGCATTAAATAAATAAAAATAAATGAACAGTTCAATGGACATTCGTCACATCAGTTCGCCTGTTACTGTAATCTGGCCTTAAAATCTGCTAAAAGAATTAAAACTATATTTTGTCATAGATTAAAGATATTCATCGCCTGATCGCGCGCGAAATAGCCAAAGACGAGCAGAACTTCAACAATGCAGCGAGGCAGAACGAGGAGTTTATCCAGAAGGAGAAACAGGTTAGATTACTTCTTATTCCTTCTTCTATCTATCTAATATCTTTTAACGAGCAATTCTTGTATATCGGCAACAGTTCCAACGATTTTTATGAAATTTTGTGTTTTTTTTTTTTTTAGAAAATTTACCATCATCCAGGTTCTTTTCAGAACATGAGCAAGAGTAAAAAGTCAGGAAATTGAAGTACATTCAATTTCAATATTTTGACTTCTGAGTTAGATCGAATGATCATTCATCTGATTCAGACGCAGCATAATAACTGCATTAAAATTAAATTGACGCCGTGTCTACTAGTATCTAAAAGCTCATTAGGTTGGAGTATATGCCAACTATATCACGCTGGCGCCTGGCTAGCCATGTTGGTATAAGGTTGTATCAAGTCTTCTCTTCGCAGTGATTGTCAAGCCGGGTCTCCACCGAACAAAATTTGTCAATTTTTGTGTTGTCAACACGTGTGACGTGTTGGTGACAAGTTTCTGTAATTTCCTTGTCAACAAATGTTTGTTTTTGGCGGTAAATATCAAAAGAATACGCTTGTTGCAGTTTTTTATTGGCTCTGTGGAGACGCCTAGTTCGAATGTTTTTCAAATTGTTGGCGACTCGGTGTAAACACAATGGAAACAAAAGTTGGCGATTTTCTGAAGAGTTGCAAACAGTTGGGAACACTGAAATTGCCAACAATTTCGGTGGATACGCGCCTTAAGGTTGTATCAAGTCTTCCCTTTCACGAAGCACTTACAGGATAAAAATAGGGCATGGTATATTGTAAATATCGGAGCAGTGGCAGTTAATTAAACTCATATATCTTTATATTACTTTTAATATTACTCAAGACAGGCTTACAACAATACATCTTATTTGTGAAAAAAAAAAAAGTGAACCACAGATAAAACTATAGACATGCTAACGTTACTTTTCTTTCTTATAATAGTGTTGGGAATGTATGAGTTGCCTACTCAACACTCTTCCTCAACACATACATTCTCAAACAAATTCAAACCTTCACACAATGCTTTAAATACAAACTTACTCAACGGCTTTGTTAGGATGTCTGCTAACTGTTCCTTAGTATTAATATATTTTACCTTTATCAAATTTTCTTCAACTTTCTGTTTCACAAAATTAAACTTAACATCAGTATGTTTTAACCTCTTCTGATCAGGATTCTTTATAGATTTAATAGTACTTTGGTTATCTTCAAAAATTAGAACATTACTTACATCAATATTAAAATCTTTAAGTAGTTTTATCATCCAACAAATTTCCATTATACATTCACATAATGCAACAAATTCTGCCTCAGTGGTGCTCAAAGCTACAGTATTCTGTTTACGTGACTTCCACATAACAGTATTGTTAAATAATTTTAACAAATAACCAGAGGTAGACTTTCTATCTAAGTCCCTAGCCCAGTCAGCATCTGCATAGCCTATCAAGAGCATACTATTTACATCCTTTTTATATAATAATACAAAATTTACAGTTTTCTTGATATATCGTAACAGTCTTTTAAGTGCTCTCCACAAATCAGCATTAGGTCTCGATTGATATCTACTCAAGTAATAAACAGATGCAGCCAAGTCTGGTCTAGTGCCAACAGTAGCATACATAAGTGAACCTATCAATGAACGACATTGCTTTTCATAAGACATATCTACTACAGTATCATCAAATTTAAAATTTACATCCATTGGTGTATCGCAGCCCTTACAATCTTGCATATCAAAGCGTTTCAAAACATTATTTAAATAGTTTGATTGATCAATAGTTATACTATCAGAAGTTCTTTTAATAGCGATGCCCAAATATACTAAATTGTCACTACCCAAGTCTTTCATTCGAAATCTAGTTTTAAGGAAATTTTTAACATCGTCAACATCATTTGGTTTTTCCCCTATCAACAACAGATCGTCCACATATAGAAGCAAATATAATTCCCCTTTACTATATAGACAATAGTCATTATTGGATCGTGTAAAGCCGTAAGATGTTATAGTCTCATTGAATTTCTCATACCAGTATTTTGGTGACTTCTTTAGACCATATAATGATTTCTTCAACTTAAGTACTGAATCGGGTTGCACCTTCATTCCTTCTGGTGGTTTGAGATAAACCTCTTCATCTATTCTACCATATAAGAAAGCTCCCTTTACATCCATTTGGCTTATGTGGTAATCCTTAAATGCAGCTATTGATAAAATAGTTCTTAACGTTTGCATTCGCAGTAATGGTGAGTATACATCTTCAAATTGTCCTCCCTGCTGAAAACCTCTTACTACTAGTCTTGCTTTACATATAGATTCTATTCCTATAGTCTTCTTTGTAAATACCCAGTTTCCATCTAATATTTTCTTGTCCTTTGGTGTTTTGACTACTTCAAATGTTTCACTTTCTTCTAATACTTTAAGCTCTTCACCTACAGCCTTATTCCATTCTTTAGCATCTTCTCTTCCTTCAATATCTTCATATGTCAATGGGATACTATCATCACCACAGCATAAAGCATAAAGTACATCAGGATCATCATCCATATCCAGAATATAAGGTTCTTGCCACTTTGGTTTTTTAATCTGTCTCTTTCCTTTTCTTTGTACTGGTTTTTCTTTATCTGTTTCTTGAGATCTATCCTGGGTAATATCTTTCTCTCTTCCTTTCTCTTGGCTTTCTACTTCTTTGTCTTCTGTTATTCTCACTTTTCTGCTTTCAGCTTTTTCTATTCTATGTTTTCTTTGATGTTCCTTTTCATGTCTTCTTTGATATTCCTCTTCATATCTTCTTTGATATTCCTCTTCATGTCTTCTTTGATGTTCCTCTTCTTCATTTTCCTTTTGTGTATTTTCTAATTCTCTTTTTTCATATTGTTCCTTATCTTTTGCCGTATCTTCATTATTTTCTTTCGGATATTCAGGTAAGTACACATTTTCTTTCTGTTTCTTCCTCTCATCAAAAACAACATTTCTTGCTACTACAACTGTTCCTTTTTCTTCATCATAAAGTTTATATCCACCAATGCAATATCCAATCATTATCATCTTCTTACCTTTATCATCCAGTTTTCTTCTTAGCTCCTTAGGTATGTGATTATAAGCTGTACATCCAAATACTCTTAAGTGTGATACTTCAGGTACTCTGTTTTCCCACATTTCACTTGGTGTCTTCGGTCTTCCTGAAACTGGACTTCTATTAGTTACATAAGCAGCAAATAACACAGCTTCGCCCCAAAATTCCTTTTTCAATCCTGAATCTATTAACATGGTTCTGGCTTTATCCATTAGAGTTCTATTCATCCGTTTTGCTACTCCATTCATTTCTGGATTGTATGGTACGGTATGTTGCATGACTATCCCATTATTGCTACAAAATTCTTTAAAATCATTAGAAAGATATTCACGACCATTGTCCATACGTAATTTCAAAAGGTTTGTGTTAAAATGTCTTGTTACTAAATTATAATAATGTTGAAAATGTTGAAAAACTTCCGATTTATTTTTCATTAAGTAAACCATAGTAAAGTGTGTAGCGTCATCGATGAATGTTACAAAATAATTATTTCCATCCCAAGTACAAGGAGTGATAGGGCCACATACATCTGTATGCACCAACTCTAAAGGTTTCCTAGCTCTATATCCTAGTTTATTAAATGGTTGTCTACAACTACTTTTTCCTAATATACAGGGTTCACATAAATCACTATTAACATTTCCAGATAAATTTAACCCATATACCATTTTATTTCTTGACAATTTATTTAAATTTGTGCTGCCTAAGTGACCAAATCTACGATGCCACAATTCATCATTTTCATTCTTATAACTGAAGTTACATGTATTCATTACACTTTGTACTTGCACTGTATATAAAGTACCAACATTGTTTCCTATCAACAATAAACATTCATGTTCATATACTTTAATTTTTCCATTACCAAAAACTACTTTCAAACCTGCATTTTCCATTTTGACAACACTTAATAAGTTTTTCCTTAAATCTGGTACATAATAAACACTTTTTAATAAACAGTAATTTAATTTTTTACCAACCTTACATGTGATTTGTATGTTACCAACGCCTATTGCTTCTAAATGCACACCACTTTTGGCTGCTGCAATTCTTCTTGGTGTTCTCAGCTCCACATAGTCCATGAAATGATTCTTAGTATTTATGAGATGATCTGTACACCCAGAGTCCACACAAAATTCAATGTAGTTGCCATCAACCTGTTCATCAATTAAAAATGCACTATTATTATTATTACTGGACACAAAATTCACACTGTTATGCTTATTCCAGCCTCTTCCTCTTGATGTGTTTCTTTTATTGTAACTATTTTGCTGATTATTCCAGTAATTTCTATGTTGTTGTCCCCGTCCTTGAGTTCCTTGACTATTATAATAACCTATTGCCGGCCTTGTATTATATCTACATTCAAACTTTTTATGTCCTGCTTTTCCACATACATAGCAATTGAAGCTTGACGTGACCATTCTATCCTTAATATTTCTATTCCTTCCTTGGAATCCCTTCCTTTTTTCATCTTCAGCCAACAAAGTACTTTTCACTTTATTTATTGTGAGGTCATCTATGGTTTCTAAAGCTGTAACCACTGAATCAAACGTTCTAGGCAGTGATAGCAGGATGTAATTAATTTTTTCTTCTTCAGAGATAACTGTACCGGCTTCTTCGAGCTGCGTACAAATGCTTTGCAATTCTATTAAATGTTGTTGAAGAGAACTCGACTCTTCATACTTTATTTCATTAAGTTGTCTTCGTAGTAACAACTTCTTACGAGTTCCATACTCCTTGAAATTTTCTTCTAAGTTTTTGAACATCAAAAATGCGCTTTCTTTTCTTACATACTCGATGTGGCTATCTGCTACTGACGCAATGATTATGGCCTGCGCGCGAGCATCTTTGCTTTTGTCGGAAAAGTTTTCTTTTTCTATTGCTTCGATGCATCCATTCTCACGTAAAACACTTTTCAATCGGAATGCCCACAGTGAAAATCCTTCGCCCCGAAAGGGCACGAGGTTGTACTTGTACACTTCCATATTTTTTCATCAAAATTAATCAACGCAATCTTCTGAGTTTTCGAATATTTTCTTATTCCTTATCTTCAAATCGTTCCTGGGCCCATAACTATTGTAAATATCGGAGCAGTGGCAGTTAATTAAACTCATATATCTTTATATTACTTTTAATATTACTCAAGACAGGCTTACAACAATACATCTTATTTGTGAAAAAAAAAAAAAGTGAACCACAGATAAAACTATAGACATGCTAACGTTACTTTTCTTTCTTATAATAGTGTTGGGAATGTATGAGTTGCCTACTCAACATGGTATTACAGATTAAGTCTAAGATTTGTGTGTATTTTGTTTACAGTTGGATGACAAACGCAAAGCCCGCATCGAGAAGCACCGACAGGAGATAATGAAGCAGATTAACGATAAAGAACGCTCCAGGTACGTTCATATCTACTAAACTAAAGGGGGTGTGGTGGAACGGGTGTCATATCCCTCCAACACAAAGAGGACCAGGACTAGGTACCTCCGACCAGGCGAGGTGATCATGCCTGGCGGCCCAACGGTGGATGTTGGGATGTTGTATATATGCAGTAGTTGAACTGCCTCGGTAGCGTAGTGGTAACGTATGCGAATGCTATACTTGAGGCCTCGGGTTCTATTCCCGGGTCGGACCAAATGTTTGTATGATCTGCAAATATTTGTTTCGGAATTTGGGTGTTTTCTGTGTACGTGTGTTTTAGTCATCTGGTCACAAGCTCTGCTTAGCTTGGGACTAGATGGCGTTGTGTGTTAGATGTCCGAAATATTTATTACTAGTTGTTGCCCGCGGCTCCGTCCGCGTATATGTCGGTTATCGCGGCAAAAAGTAGCCTATGTGTTATACTGATGTACCTATAAGCTTACTGTAAAGTTTCTTCCAAATCCGTTCAGTAGTTTTTGCGTGAAAGAGTAACAAACATCCATCCATACAAACTTACAAACTTTCGCATTTATAATATTAGTAGGATTGAGTATTAAACTGTTAAAATACTCGTACCTATATTCCTGAAGATCGAAAAATATTTTAACGATTATAAAATATTTGAGTTTTAAATTGTCAGAGCTGAACTCCGCGAGAAGATTCACAACGAAGGAGTAGCTCTCCGCATGGAGCAAGAGCAACAGGAGAAGTATGAGAAGAGAGTCATCAAAGACAAGGTAAGGACTGGCTTACACGGGCTTAAGTTCTGAGCTTATTTTTAAAGTATCATAGACTAGTTTTTGCCCCCGGCTCCGCCCGCGTGTATGTCGGTTATCGCGGTAAATAGTAGCCTATGTGTTATTCTGATGTATAAGTTATATGACTGTAAAGTTTCATCCAAATCCGTTCAGTAGTTTTTGCGTGAAAGAGTAACAAACATCTATCCATCCATCCATACTTAAAAACTTTCGCGTTTATAATATTAGTAGGACTAGCTGTGACGGTGTTACCTGCGGTTGTTGATGTACTTTGTTCATTTCATGAGAACACTATATTTTTTTGGGATGGATGATGTGTTAGTGGAATGTCCCAGGCTATAATATATCTTTGTGCCCAATTTAATCATGATATGTTCAGTTTTTTTGCGTAAAAACAAACTTTCGCCGGTTTAATATTAGTAAGATATTATATTATTAAACTAGCTGTCCCACGCAACTTCTGCGTCTCTTTTCAATCATTCTCAGCTCCTGTTGGACTAAGCGTGATGTTAACTATCTTATCTCAGGCAACCCAGAAAAACACATTTAAAAAAATGAAAATCGTTTAGTTAGTGACTGCACGGTTGGCCTAGTAGTTTCAACGGTCGCCACGCCTCTTGCTACTGCGCCAAGTGTCGTGGGTTCAAATCCCACGCGGTTCAAAAACTTTTGTGTGATCCACAAATTGTTGTCCCGAGTCTGGGTGTTCTTTGTGCCCGTTTCTTGTATGTTTGTAAAGTCCCCCGCTACACAGGATGTTTATTCCTAATGCGGGAGTTGTCTTTTAAAAAATGAAATGAATTAATATTAATAGTTTCGGCGTTCATCGAGAGCAATAACGTGACACGAGAATTATATACATACTAGCTGAACCCCGCGGTGTTACCCGCGGTTATTGTCTTGCCGCGGGTAGCGCCACGGGGCGAAGCTAGTTTAAAAAAAGTAGCCTAAGTTACTCCTTATATCATCAGCTACCAATCAGTGAAAGTCCCGTCAAAATCAGTCCAGTCGTTCCAGAGATTTGCCGAAACAAACAGACAGAAAAAAAAATAAAAAAATGTTATTTTGGTATACCATGTGTCCCAAAATTCAACGATAAGCGGCTGCCAAAAGGTAGACCTGCTCATGAGTACATAAGGAAAAATAATAAAAAAATATTCCTAGTTTTTTTTTTAGTTACAAGAAAAATTTAGAATTTCTTTGAAAATTTACACCCTTCATGATATTTTGAACGACCACGACGACAATTTTTGTGTAACGTTTTTTGTGTAAAAACTGCGGGCAATTTGGTGTTTTTAAGAGTTGTGGTGAATAGTAGCACTATTTATGTACAAGATAAAAAAAAATCTTAAGCATATTTGAGAAATTGTCATCGTGGTCGTTCAAAATATCATGAAAGGAATAAATTTTCAAAGAAATTCTAAATTTTTCTTGTAACTAAAAAAAAAAACTAGGTATATTTTTTTTATTTTTTTTCCTTATGTACTCATTAGCAGGTCTACCTTTAGACGCCCGCTTATCGTTGAATTTTGGGACACCCTGTATGTACCGTGTATACATATTTAATATGCATTTAGTAAAAAGCGGTTATTTTAATATTACAGACACTCCAATTTTATTTTTTGTATTACATGTTTATATTTCTTATTATTTACTAGTTGATCCGGCAAACGTTGTCTTGACATAAAAAAATATTTGGGTATGAAAATAAATGTTGGTCGATTCTCAGACCTACCCAATATGCACACCAAATTTCATAAAAATCGGTCCCTACGTTTCAGAGGAGTATGGTAACTAACATTGTGACACGAGAATTTTTTAAATAAGATTATCATTTATTTGTTAGTACCTATAGATAATACATGATGTTTTATTGCAATCAGGTCGCTGCAATGAGAACTCAGAAGGTATCTGAGAAGTACGTGAAAGAAGTGGAACAGACCCTCACGAAGCACGGATACAAGCAGTGAACGACACGAACGGACAGACGAACGCAACTCAAAGCATTAAGACACACCCTATCTAATACAATATACTTGTTAAGTTGACCTCCTATTGCCCGTAGTGTGAACAAATCTACATCAATAAAAAATTGGCATACATAAGGACTGTCGATAGAAGTGAAAACTTATTACTTAGAATGTTATTTGTAAAATTTGAAATTTCATAACGTTTAAATTAAAATGATCAACATCAAACAATACCATGTTGGTGACGCGAACTCGTAAGATTTCCCCTACCAAAAAGTGCTCAACGCGGCCAAAGAAGTTTTGTGACATCACCATGTCGGTGACGCGATTTCATAAGATTTTCCCTTTCCAAAAAGTGCTCAACGCGGCTCAAAGAAGTTTTCACTTCAAAAATGCATCAACTAAATGTATGTACACGCAATAACTTCAGATCGGCTGCGCTAAATTGGATAATTATTTTTCATGTGTTTGTTATAATCAGGACAAGGTTTGTATAAAAGAAAAATTAAAAAACCGGATTTTTTTAAGTGAGCGACTGTTTACTACCCGTGGAAACCTGAGGCGGTCTTATGACTTGTTTTAGTATTTATATAAATTAAACCAAGTTTTTCGGCAATTTAGAAAATATCCAAAAAAATAAAGGATATGGTGGTGCGAAGTTCGCCGGGTCAGTTAGGTTACCATAAAACGGTTAAAGTGAGCAAACCTTAACAGACAGACATATACGGTCGCGGACTTTTAAAGGGAAACAATTTTTTCATACATTATTTTTGAGAAATAACTGTTAACGCAGTGAAAGCTCTCATGTGAGAGTACATATATGTATTTTTGTGTTCATTATGTATTTGTACAATCATTCGTGATACTGATTATGTTTCAAATACTAACCACTGCAAAAGATAGTTATTTTATTGGTCAAATCACATTAGATTTGCTTGTAAATATCAAGGGATGTCTAAAAAACAAAATGAAATGATGAAAACTAGATTATGACCTTTATTTGAAATTTTAAACTTTGTAAGGGTACATACATAAATCATCATAGTTTGTTTGATCCACCTTTGAAAATAAAAAAAGTTTAAAAAACTGAAACACGACTGTTTATTTTTTTTTAACAAAATTTATAGCCTTTTACCCCGGGCCATTTCTTTAACAACCCATACCGTTCACACAGACCGGCTCGGAGAGGAAAGCAGATTTTTATCACATAGGAAACAGAGGTTTGAGTAATTGTAGTAAGGTTTATTTTTGCATGTGCACTTCTTTTGTCATTAAGAATGCTTGAACGCGCTTCGTGTGAAATAATAAGAGGAGCCGAGCGACGCCGATTGCGTGCTCTTTCTTGCTCGAGCAGCCGATCGGCTTCAATTCTCTTCCACAACAGCTGGTCTGTGAAATAGTTGGCGGCTCCGCTCCGGCCAATAGGCTATTTGAATGATTTTTGGAAATCCTTTTAAATTATTCTTTATTACGTAATAAGCACACTGCGTTAATATTTTGCGGAATTTCTACTGTATTAAGAATTAAAATTTAAGATAAAGTTCAAGTTTGACAACCGCGTCAAAAAACGACATTTCTATAATGGCGCTGGTCACATGACACGTGTGACGTCACACGCTAGTAAACAAATTCACAAAACGCGAACATTACTCAGTCGAGGAATCTTTCGTTTACTAGCGTGTGACGTCACAAGAGTTGCAACAAATCACAAGGCGTTCATGTCGCAGACAATATTTCAAAAAAATGTTACAATTTTTTTCGTGCAATCTGCGAAAAAATCACATTATTTTGTTTAATTTATAGTGAAATATGTATTTTTAGGCTATTATCTGATAGGATGACCACAATCCATAGTTTATTTTCAATATTGTCAAATAGCCTATTCCAAGCGTATACGATCCGGTCTGTGTGAAAAGAAAAAAGTGGGCCGATGCTCTCCGAGCCGATCTGTGTGAACGGACCCTAATGTCCCACTACTGGGTTTGGGGGTCTCCTCTCAGGGTTTAGGCCGTACGTCCTCACGCGCCATAATTAAAAATCTGACACCTCATTCATTAAAACCGGTTCAGTTCTTTAGGCGCTACGGTACAAACATACCTACTTAATCTGCCAAAATATTACTCTTCCTTTTGACTTTGCCGTAGTCGGGTAAAAATAAAATAACTAATATTCGTAAGTTGTATTGCAAGGAAAATTCTCCAATCTTTAGACCTTTCAAATATTATAATACCTGGAATTATCCAGCTGGCTACATCTAAAGGTCAATAATATAGATATAGGAGAATTTGCTCGTTTAAAGGTATTATAAGATAGATAGGGATGTGTCATTTGCTTTGAGCCAATTTAATAAATGGAGTTGTACTTTAACCTAATATTTATTACAGAAAGATACAAATACTCGATTTAGAAATATTTAGATGTGTTTTTGTGTAAATGTAGTAATCTTAATATATATATTTCTTGTGTGCGTGTGTATGTGACTGAACTCCTCCTAAACGACTGGACCAATTTTGATGAAATTTTTTGTGTGTGTTCAAGGGGATCTGGGAATGGTTTAGATTCACAAAAAAGACTGGACCGATTTTGATGAAATTTTTTGTGTGTGTTCAAGGGGATCTGGGAATGGTTTAGATTCACAAAAACGTAAACGATGTTACGTGGGTCATAAATATGGCGGTACGAAGTTCGCCGGATCAGCTAGTATCTCATAAATATGTTACTGCAGAAATATAATTTGCACTGATTTTATTGGAGACTTTTAATTTAATCCTTTTTCCTCACTTTAAACACGAAAAGGCAATCAATGCAACTTTGTATTTGAGGTGATTCCTCGCGTACCGTTTGGTTTGGTATAAGTCACGGGTTAGTGTCTTAACGAGACCGCGGTTTTTTTTTTTTTTTTTTGTTTTTTTATGTATGGCCCGCCAAAATGACTCTACTCTGCCTGATGGAAAGCATAAGCAGAATCCAAGAGTATCGGTCGCCATACTCACTGCGAATGCAGACAATGCAGTATGGCGACCCACACCATGGCGGCCTAGTGATGCTGCTGCATCTTTTAGTCTCGTCAACAAGTATGGAACTTGTTGACTAGACTATTTGGGCCTCCGGTCTCGCACTCACCAACGAAACACGACAGCACGAACGTGGTCATTTTACGTTGATTTTCTGTGCGAGGGTAGTACCGCCCCGGTCGAGCCGGCCCATTCGTGCTGAAATCATCGTGGCTCTACTACCTCTAGGATTGACCGCCGCGGGAATTTTAATTGTGCGATTTAGGATTCGTAATTACTTAGTACATAATACGGTGTTTATCGTTGTATGAAGTCTACACTACGTAAACAAACGATAAGGATTGCATAAAAAATTGCCCACTTAAGTTAGAAAATTGCACCCTTGCAATAACATTTTAAGATTCAAAATCAAACAACAGTTTATGGTCAGAAATTAAGATTTTTTAATTCTAGAATTATCCATTAATGATACACAATTATACACATGTCAGCCATAACATTAAGAATTAATTAATAAAATAATAAAACATTCACACATCAAAAATACTAATACTACTAAACAGATTCCATTGAATGGGAATTTTCCCAGCTACTGGAATACAGTACCAACTGCCTCCTTCGACACAAACCAAGGTTTCCCATTCAGTGGAAACTTCTCTCCATATAATGGGAATTTTCCCAACCGTAGGATTATAGCTAATTATCACTTCATAGCCTTTTCGCCAAGCTTCACCACCTTGTCGAGGTTATCTTTGAGGGTTTTGAGCTGGTTTAGTACATTGGAGTCCATTAGTGAGAATGGAATGTAAGCTTGAGACTGGCGAAGTTGTTTGGGCTGAAGGGAGAGCATGGTGCCGTCTTGGAGGAGAATGTTGCAGTTCGCCATCTCGTCAGGTTTCATCCTGGAACCCCAGATAATATGATAAATAGGAGAAACGGTGTATAAAGTGCTGTAACTTTACTGAACGTTTTCCACCATAAGTTATTGATATTTTCAATATTTGTTAATCTATATATCAATATGTGAAGCAAAAACGTTGTACCCTTTTTACGAAAATTATGCGAACGGAGGAGTATGAAAGGCACAGTTAAAGTTTACATGGAAGGGGAGTACGCAGAAAGCTAAAATAAATAAAAACATAAAACAATAAATGAATTATAAATAAATATTTTTAATAAATAAATATTTTTCGGACATCTAACACACAACGCCACCTAGTCCCAAGCTAAGCAGAGCTTGTGTTATGGGTTTTTTTTTTTTTTTTTTTTTTTTTTTTTATGTTTGGCCCGCCAAAATGACTCTACTCTGCCTGATGGAAAGCATAAGCAGAATCCAAGAGTGGAGGTCACCATACTCATTGCGAATGCAGGCAATGCAGTATGGCGACCCACACCATGGCGGCCTAGTGATGCTGCTGCATCTTTTAGTCTAGTCAGCAAGTATGGAACTTGTTGACTAGACTAGACTAGACTAGGTACTAGACAACTGATACAAATACATATATACATACTTTTTTTTTGTAAATACATACATATTATACATAGAAAACACCCAAACTCCGAAACAAATATTTGTAGATCATACAAACATTTGGTCCGACCCCGGAATCGAACCCGAGACCTCATGAACAGCAGTCGCACACGCCAACCGCGAGACCAACGAGGCAGTCAATTATGGTCAATTTTCGACCACTGGGCGACCACTAGTTTTAATAATTGTTTTTTATGAAATTGAATTTGGCGAATTAAGTCCATTGAAGTTTATGTTCTTAAAAAGTATTTCAATAACATTTATCCTAAAATGTTGAGTTTTAACAAAATTATAATATTTATAATATACAATCTACTTGATCAACTAACGGGTTCAGCGAATATTAGAGACTATTATTTACTTTCCAAACTAGCATAAAAAAAAACTGGAATGGACTGAACCTGGGACTAGACTTGGACCTTGACCCGGATCTAGATCTTGGCCTGGAACGATTCCAGAACCTGGACCAAAATTCCATATCTAAAATTTTAATATTTTCTCTTCTTCTATTTCTCAAATTACTGTGTTTTTTAATGTATGAGCCGGCCAAACTACTGTACCTGATTGAAAATATGAGCAAAAACCAAGAGTTAAGCGCTATTACAGGTTCTACCCATCCCATTTAAGCATACATACAATACAGTTCGACCATAGAAGCAGAACAGCTAAAATATCATTTAATTTTTTGAGTGAATACTTTTAAAATATTAAATAAGGAAATTATATCACTGAGAGCCTACTCTTGCCTATAATGTGAGGCAAAGCAGCATGTATACTTACGTGTAGCAAGATGGCACCATCACAGGCGAGCCGGACATGGAAACCACCATCTCGCCTTGACGCGGTTGTCGCAACACTGTCAACGGTGTGTGAGGAGTAACCTGTATACAAAAAAAAGATTTTTTTAAGATTTCTAAGGAGTAGAGTTATCGCGTTTACCATCTATACATATAATAATCACAAATTTTAACAAAAAAAAAACGACTTCAATCTGGACCAAAAAAAAGAATCATCAAAATAGGTTCACCCAGTCGAAAGTTTAACTTTAACTGGGTGCACCTGGTAACAAACATTAAAAAAAATACAGTCGAATTGATAACCACCTCCTTTTTTGAAGTCTGTTAAAAATACGACAACTTTTAACAGACTTCAAAAAAGGAGGAGGTTATCAAAATGACTGTATTTTTATGTTCTTTAGAACTTTCGACTGGGTGAACCGATTTTTATGATTCTTTTTTTTATTTGAAAGCTGGTGCTTCCCGTCCCATTTCAATTTGGTCCAGTTCTCGAAGTCGGTTTTTTTTTTGTTAAAACGTTGTATTATTCACTTAATTGATAGTAAGGGTCTCTACTGTGTCTCACCTTAGGAGTGATAGCAGGATATATGACATTCGAATTCTTGTTGTACGCTGGTGTTCGGTACACTGAGCGCGACCTTCGTCGCTGGACAGTCTTGCTGGCGGTTGAGGGAGGCAGCTTGCGACACGAGGCATCAGCGGAACGAGAACGACGCGCCGTTGTCGTAGTAGACCGGGTGCTTGATGGTGGTACTGGAAACGAAATTATTACCAATAAACATTAGGAGACAAAAAACACTAATCAAGTTGAGAACCTACTACTTTTTTAAGTGGGTTAAAAATCGTCAAATTTTTGAAAAGATATCGTTAGGTTAGGTACGTTATTGTTTCAGCCGGCCCCGTCTGCACCTGAGTCGCAGGTGGCTCCCATCATCCCCGGGGTATCCGACGCCGTCCTGCAGCAAATAATGCGACAGATGCTCGACGCGATGGGGCATTTGGTGGACGGACGGATCGCAGGTCTTGAGGCGAGGTTGCCTCCAGCCCCTGTTGTTCGGCCGCCGCTTGCGGCGCCAAAGCAGAAGGCTGCGTCGACACCGACCCCGCTCCCAGTGGTGGGGGGTCGCGTGTCGTACGCGGCGGCGACGACGTCGGCACAAACTCCTGTGGCTGCCCGAAAGACGCAGCAGGGGGCAAAGGCTCCAGCCAAGACGGCTGCGACAAAGCCCAAAACGGTGGCAAGGGCTGAAGCGGAACGTCCTCCGCACCCCACTCCAACACCTCTGCCTGGCCCCTCCACATCTGCCCCCTCCAATGAGGGTTGGCAGGTAGTAGGGGGGGCTAAGTCAAAGAAGTCCCGACAGCGGGCCAAGAAGGCTGCCCAAAAGGCGGCCTCTGGCCCGCAATCGTCGTCGGTAGCCCGGGCCACTCCGAAGAAGCCGCGGAAGCTGCAGCCGCCTAAGACCGCGGCTGTAGTGGTCACGGTGTCACCGGAGGGGGCTAGTGGAGGACTGTCCTACGCGGCCGTCTTTAAGACGGCCCGGGACTGTCTCGCCCCAGAAACTTTGTTGAAACTTTATTAACCGTATTTGAATTGTACTGTTGCTAAAGTGAACCCGCTCCCTTTTGAGAAATGATATGTGCACACCACAGAACAAGGTAGAATTGCTATGTAGGCGGGGTAGGCGCGCCGAAGTTAAGCGCCGATACCTCTAATAGGTCTACTGGCATCAACTGAACGCTTTAATACACGTACTACTTTCGTCGGGAACGTAGCTGCGTAAAAAGTTATTGCTATGCCGAACTGTGCGATAATTACGTGCCGAAAACGAAGCAAGGACTACAATTTACTCAAAGGAAACATATGATATCATCGGTACTCTCAAAACTTTTGTTTTTAAGCAATATTAACAAAAAACTAAAAAGTATTATGTAATACACATGAAAACCGTTTTAATCTAATCTATTGAAATAATCATACATTACGCGTTAAATTTAAGTATGATTTGCATAGTTGCCACGAGAGCAAGCAATGAACTGCATTTCCTCCGGGAATATTTCAAAACATTTGGCACGAAAATATTTACTCAAAGTAATGTTTACAATTATTTGACATAGGGATGTAGACAAATTCAATCGATATCGTAATGTTAAACTTTTCGATGATATTGGTTTTTACAGTGATTTTATGTTTAGTATCGTAGTACGATTTATATTGTACTATGGTTTTTAAAACAATATATGATTTTGTTTATTCGCAAAATTTATATATAAAGTTATTTTAGAGAAATATTTGAAAAGAAATGTTTTAATTAAAAGTTTATAAATATTTCATATATCATAATTTTACAGCTCCCAGACAAATAAAACAGATTTGATTTAAAAAAAGATTGTATGTCAGTACTTTTGACTAATTATTAAACGTGACATATTTTTAGTAATATAAGTTAGTTAGCCATTAATACAACGGCTTCTTGTAAGATGTGGACGCAAAGAACCGGTGGTTGTAGAGAACTTGCGAAAATGTACAGTCGTTTTTTATTTATTTAAAGTTTCTGAAATATGTATGCCTAAACAAACAAATATATAATTTATTTTAGGTAAATAAGGGAGTTGCAATGTTTTGCAACAAAAAAATTATAAATTAGAATGAAAGGATATCAGAGTATCAATCAAATAATTAATTAATTTAAAAATTATTGTAACATAATCGATAAATGTCAAATTCACCACATCCCTAAAGTCTTCGATGAAACTGACACGAACACAAATATGCAAGTGAAACCCTACCTTAGTTGAAAGGTATAAGGTTGTATTTAGTAACATTGTAAGTGGTTTTTTGAACTTATATTCATTACATCCTTTGGACGAATCAGGAAAGACTTCGTTATGTGTGTATAATATTATTGATCGTTAATGTGTGCGTATAGGCGACACAGGTTATCTTGCACTTGCTGCTCGACACCTCTTCTAGTATATTCTTTTGTTCTGTGGTGCACACTTTCCGTGGCAATTTCCCACTCTACCTATTTAATTTATGGTCCGTACACACATATGGTATTACTCGATAGTTTTACTCCAAAACGAGTAAAAATTAACGTGTGGACCGCAAAACTCACGACTCACGGCTCGCATCGAGCCGGCTCGATCTTCTTTGACGTTTCTCATTTTCATTTTCTTTAATTCTTTCATAATTAAGAATTGCTAGACTTGCTAAATGTAGCCACCGTCTCCTTTTTTGAACAGCTTCTGGCTCCAACGGTTCGGCGAATACTGAACGGCGAGCCGAAATATAAGTCACTCGATCGATAAATGCTGAATGTGTGGATGAAAGCCCATGCTGTGGTTTTTACTCGACATGTATGCTCGATCGAGTAAAACCGTATGTGAGTACTTAACATTATATCTGTGTTGCCTTATGTTAGTCTGCTAGTGACATTGTTCCAGTGCAATTTGCTCCAAATAAATTGCATTTATACTTTTTTGTTATTTATTATCGAAACAATTTAATACATGCACGTTGCACCCAAAAAGATCGTTATCACGTCAAAAAATCGAGTCCTAAAATCTTAGAGCCTAGTGTGAGCTTATTTCATTTACAAGACAATCGCATTTTCATTTACAGATCGAGTCATTGTGGGGAGTAGGTCTTCCATTCGTTTATACCAGCGGAGGAATACGAAAGAATTGCAGGCGAGCTATTTAATTTACAAACTAGTCCGCGCTGAAATCTCCACAAACTCGCACTAAGCCCTCTCTTACACTTGTGATAAAAACAAAAACCAGTCTTATTATAATAATAACAAAGATGAAACCTTACCTGATTCATAAATGAATGTGTGGTAAAGAAATAGATGGCAGAATAGAAGTACAGAAGAATAAATTGCTAGCATGGTACTCACCCAGGCGACTCTTCTTCATGTTGCCTCCGGAGCTCTGCGACGAGTTCTCCGTCAAATAGCCTGCCCAGGAAGCACCCCGTTAGTGGAATTGTGGAATTGTTAGTTGATGGCTATATACCAATGATTAGGGATAGATTGTGAGATACTACATGTACATTAAATTAGGTTTTATATTAGCAGGAGCTGGCTACGGCATACTATGGTTGTAGTTAAGAAAAGTAATGGAGAAAATTGCCGCGAAACTAGGTAGCTAATCGGATGGATAGGAACTCAGCTACTTAACAAGATGGATAGGAAATAAGACAAACTCCACTCAGACTATAGATTTAGAGAGCCAGGATTGTGTATATGTGACATAATGTGACTATTTTTGTCAGAGTGAGCTGTCTTCAGTTGCATGTAGTTGAAAAAAAAAACAGTTTATTTTTTTTTTTATTAAAAAAGAACGTAAAATAACCAAGATTTCTACACCACAAAGTTGACTGGCAAAGAATGGGCATAAGTGCATAAAGTTATAATTAAGTAAATTAAATGTGTACTAGTTATCACACTAGTTGCACAATATAAATAATTACTAGTCTCCGTGGGATATAGGGTACAAAATTAAAATTATTGTCTGGTAACAATATTACAAGATGCGAAAATATTTTTTTGCCATCGCTAAAAACAGCAAGACGGACAATCTAAATGTGGGAATGTCCTAACCAAAGTGGGAATGACACGTCCAAAGTGGGATTGTCCCGCCATAGGCAAGACAGTCCCGCCATAAGTAGCACTGTCCCGTCAAAAGTGGGACATATGGTCACATGATGTATACAGATGTTTTATTCATTGATCAAAGACTAAGCAACAAACTGATAATAATTATTCTAACATCTAATTATGTCTAATGTCATGTCTAAAATGAATTAAAGAAAATGTTTAAGATAAAGTAGTGATGGAATGCCATACATGTGATTATGATTAGGTTAGTAAGGTGATGTAAATATACAGACCATCATCATGAGAGGCGGAACGGCTAGAATGTCTTGTCCTTGTGGTTGGAACTTCTTTCAAATGCAGTTCAGTTTTCTGAAAAAAATAATACATTTATGTATTTTCACTTTGACAAAGGTGTTTATAATATAGATGAAATAATTTATGTAGGCATGGTAAGGATCTGAAGAAGTTTCCATGTTGTTCCATAGTTGATTGCCTTGGTGATGCTGTGATAGTATAAATAATAATAATAAATATTTCGGACATCCAGTCTAGACAACACACAACGCCATCTAGTCCCAAGCTAAGCAGAGCTTGTGTTATGGGTACTAGACTGATATAAATACATATATAGTTAGACATCTGAAGTTTGGGTAAATATATCTTTCTGACATTTGACACACAACGGCCTATAGCTCCAAACTTATTTGTTTTTTAAAAGACAGCCTGCATTAGGAATACCCATCCTGTGTCACAGAACAACAATTTGTGGATGACACGTGGTAAGCCATCAACAACACTTGGCACAGTAGAAAGCGACGTTGCAACCACTTAAGCCACTAGGCTAACCGCATACACATATAATAAATTAATCACTCAGGCACAGAACTGCCAGACTGCCTCGTTGGTCTAGTGGTTAGTGAAAGCGACTGCAGATCAAGAGGTCTCAGGTTCGATTCCCGGGTCAGACTGCTGTTGGGTTTGTCTTACAAGAAATTCCTAATAGCAGCCCAGAGTATGGACGATGGCGGTGTTTCCCGCCCATGCCTCGGAGGGCATGTTAAGTCGTCGTTCCCGGTTGTCAAGAACATCTATGGCAATCATTATTGGGAAGTCAGTGCCCTCAAATATACTAACAACTAGTTCAACCTTCAAATTCAGTTCACCTTCAGGGTTGCGAAGGTCTGATGCCAGTCGCTTTGTGTAAAGCCTGATATTCAGGTAAAACCGGTTGAACTAGTAGCTGACCCCTAATCTTGGGAATAATAAATGCTGGGAAGATGATGAGATGACTCAGGCACAGAACAAATGATCATTATCATCACATATTTATTCGGGAATCGAACCCACTACCAGTGACTTAGCAGTCAGGATCACTAACTACAAAGTCAACAGGTTTATCATAACGGTTTATCACTGTGCTGAAGTTTAATATAATAAAGTATAGCAATATCTTACCAGTTGTCCTATAGTCTTGTTTAAATATACATTACTAATGGAGCCTAGGAGTATCTTGAATGCGAGCGCTATATTTCGATCTTCCATATTCGCCCGAGAGTCCATTTTCTTTTTCTGATCTGACACTGTAAACAATAATATTTTTACTATTTCCTGCTATCAAATGGACCAATATGGAGTTCTTTATCTGTTCATCGCGTTAATGGCAAAGAAACTGTACTTTTCATAGCATGAAACTTTTGATAGTTTTTCAAGTGTCATTAACATGATAACTTGCAAAAAAATGTTAATAATTCATGCTAACAATTAACATAGCATTTCCTCTATTTTAGCAATATTCTACAATACATACATAGTTTATTAAATTTTTTATGTGCTTCATCATCTTCGGTGGTTTTCTCCTGTTTCTTTACAGGTCGTTTTGTGCGCGGCATTTTAATTAAACACAGCTATTCCCAGTTCAAGTGAATTGTACGAACTAATCTCACTATATTTTACACATTAGTAACACAAAAAAATCATTAAAATAAACTAAAATTGAAATAAAGTTAATAAAGAAAGCTCAAACAAATGTGAATAACAAAACACAAACGGTATTTTTTGAACCATGTGTCATGTTTGGATACATTTTCGCTGTTGTCTATGGATTATGTGACAATTTGATGTAAAATGCTGGTTACTTTAGCCTTTTTGTTCTATATCTATGGATGAAGTCTAGACGAAGTACATTTTCTGAATACCTGAGAGCATATATCTGCAGGGGCAGCTGAACGGATGGAAAGCGTGATCGAGTATAGAGAGAGAGAGACAGAGAGACTGAGTTTGGTTAGCATCTGTCTCTCTCACGCAAGCTTCTGATTGGTTGGTGTATTTCCCGCCAAATCAGTCATGCGAATTGGTATGTGCGTCCACCAATCAGAAGCTTGCGTGAGAGAGACTCACACTACTCAAACTTAGTCTCTCACTCCACTCCGATCACGCTTTCCGCCCGTTTGGCCGTTTTCCTGTTATATATGCTCTAAGGATAAATTTCGTTCAAAAACATTATTCACGGAAGTAGGAGTTGTTAATCGCTTCTTTCATAATGTAATTATGTCAAATTAAAGCATTTCATAACCAACATACTCATTCATAAAAAAAGATTTTAATTATTTTTATAATTCTAATAAAAACTAAGCCTCTTCTGAATCAAAATTACTTGTATTTTAAATTAGTGAGAACGTGTTTTGATGACAGTAGTGCATTGTTATGATGAACGAAGAATGGCGGACGTTGCCATATTTCGATATTTGTTGATATTTTTATTAATAAATGCTTGCTATGGTAAGTTTATGCAACAATATATGTTTTAAAATATTCCTTAAAGTGTGGTGCTTCGATTATAATAAAGTGGAAAGTGTGATAATCGTAGGAAGTATTGTTTTTTTATTGGCTTCTACAGACTTGTTTTCTGTTATTGTTTTTCAATAGAATTTAAGAAACGAGTATTTTACATGTGTTTTTTTATTATTCACTTATTACTTAACCTTTATCACTTTTTATGTAACATTCATAGTAGTTCACTAGTTGGCATATTCTTTGATAACTGTTAAAGGCACTTAAACCCAGTTTCTGTGACTAAACAATGTGCTATGATGGTCAGAAAATTAACATTTTAAATGACAACAAGACTGCTGAATGAATGAATGCTGTTTACTACACTAATACTATTTCCTCTGATAGCTTCCAAATAATATTATAAGATGTTTTTTATAATTCCAACTCATTCTGTGAGTTGGACTCTCTTCTTTTGATGAAATGGCAACCAGCCGGGACTTGGACTCTCAAATCAGTGTTCTGTTTTCGAAAACGCAGACCAGGCACTGATGGACACAGGTCTCTTCTTTAAATGAAGGTTAGGCATACCACACTGGCCAGATGGGTGGTTATTAGTAGTTGTTCCAAGTTTTCCTTTTCTTTCCAGTGATGTTGTCTTGCATCGTTTCTACTTCTTGGTGCTTCTTTCGACACCTATGGGACAAATAGGATTGTGCTTATTATTGGCAAACGAGCAGACGTATTGCCTGATGTTAACGATTATCGCCGCCCATGGACACCTGCAATACCAGAGGCGTCACAAGTGCGTTGCCGCCCTTTCGTGGGTTGGGGGGGAGAGAGGGGTATGGGCCTCCGGTATCCTCACTCACACGGTGAAACACAGCGCAAGAAAATTTAAATCTTATTTATTCAACACATTTATATCACAACAGTAGTTACCTCACTATTCATTAAAAGTTATTTACCTTGACTGACTGATTCATTTGGTTCCTTACTCATGGTCCACCTGATAGAACCATGGACAATGGTTGGTACAGTAAGATTATGCAGTAGGACAATGGGCAATGAATCATTCATATATGCAGATCCCAAAAAACTTCTACAGCTGATGCTTTTCATGTTGTTAAGAAACATAATACTTTACCTATATATATATAATCTTTTCAGATTTTTCAGGGTTTCAGAGGTGATAAAATATATATAGAAAGTTAGAATTCATTTTTTGAAAATGTACCAAAATAAATACTGAGAAAATCTTGGTCATAAATGACTAAGATTTTCTCTAGCAAAGGGAGTAAAATAAGGAAAATCGTCATTATTTAAGTTAAAAACATGATATAAGATATGATTATGCAAACGTAAGCACAAGCAACAGTTTGTATCTATGCAAATATATGTATAAAGCTGAAGTTTCTGTTTTTTTGCTTGAACGCGCTAGTCTCAGGAACTACTGCTCTGATTTGAAAAATTCAGTGTTATATAGCCCGTTTGACAAGGAAGGCTATAGACGCAGAGCACCAATATAGAATGTTACAATAACGGGGAAAATTATTCTGCTACCGGCAGTAGGCGACTTAAATAAGGTTTCGTGGGTCAGCTACTATAGTATATTAATCTAACTTGCCATCCAGCAGGTCTGCCAGGACTGGAGTCAATCGAGGAAGATGGTATGTCAGACACAGAGAGACCGAATTCACAACACCTGGAGGATGATCCCAGGTTTATTGAGAAGATGATGGTGCAACAACCCAGGTATCACTTAATATATGCTTTAAAAACTTTTCACACCCCATATCTGAAAAAGTATCGTTTCCTAGCCTAGCAGGCCCCAAATAATATTGGAAATAATATTCCAATATTATTTAGGGTCTGCTACTAGTTCGACCGGTTTTACCTGAACATCAGTTTTCCGATGGAGCAACTAATATTAGACCTTCGCAATTCTGAATTCAAAGGTTGAACTAGTTGTCAGTATATTTTAGGACACTGACTACCCAATAACGAGTGCCATACATGTTATGACTAATGAGACCAACAGCTTACTGTGCTCTATGAGGCATGGCCGTGAAACACCGCCGCCTTCCATACTCCAACATGTTTCTGAAAATTAAATAAACGAAGTATCTTCCCGAAGACTTTTAGTGTCATTCAAGTCTTTATCATACAGAAATGGCTGCTTCATTGGTCTAGCCTTTAGCGTATGCGATCGCTGATTTTGAGGTCTCGGGTTCAAATTCTGGCTCAGGAAAAAGTGTTATTGAGTTTTTCTGATTATGAAAATGCTTAATATATCAGCTCAGAGTTTTAACCTTGGAGACTCGTGCCTCGGAGAGCTCGTTAAGCCGTCGGTCCTACGCCTTACCTCTCCCTGGTCGAGAGAACAGAGAGTGTACCTCTGCTTGCGCACACACTGGTGCTCTATAATATCTCCTCCATTACATAGTTGGCTACTAGTTACACCATCGGCAAGGAGAACATCATTATCATACAGAAATTGTCGCAACTTGTTTGTAATGTATTACAGTGGGAGAGCCAGAGTTTGGCATGAATGGGCCGGCTCGACCAGAGTGATACCACGGCCTCACAGAAAACCGGTGTGAAACAGTGCTTGCGCTGTGTTTCTCCGAGTGAGTGAGGATACCGGAGGCCCACACCCCAACCCTTGTTGGTATCCTTCCCATCCCCCAAAGGCCGACAACGCACTTCTGACGCCTTTGGTGTTGCGGGTGGACACCATGGACATGGGCGGCGGTAATCGCTTACCATCAGGCGATACGTCTGCTCGTTTGTCCCCCAATTCCATTAAAAAAAAATGTACCACCATTGAGTAAAATTTGATACGTAGAAATGTTACATGAATGATGATAACCATAGACTGCTAATAATTTATCAATAATAATTAATAATCTCCATTATTTTCCTTGCTTACTAAGGAGAAGGAAGTTTCAGAAAAGGTAAGATTTTGTAAATATAATAATAAGCTCGGTATAGCTATTTTAATATGGGCGTAGGAGAGAAATACTGCGGCGCAACTAACCAGGTTTACCCCTAACTGTTACCTCACAGGTAACCAATGTTAAGTTATTTTTTAATTGATCTTCCCTGAATGAGTGAGGTTAGCACAGTCCAAAACCTCCATTACTCCAGATTCTATAGGAAAGGATTTAAAAAGATCTGACATACCATGCCATTTCAGGTATGAATAACCTGGTGGCAATGCCAGGCCGTGGTGTGAAGAAGCCTTACAACTGTAGGTGTCTTCTTCAAATATTTTTTGTCGCTGATATCCGCTAATGTTTCTTTAATTCCTGTACATCTAATTTACAGGTATAAATGTCACCAGTGTGAACCACCTGAGTGTGATGAGTCGATGAAACTGTGCGACAATGCCCTCTACTGCTTTAAGTCCTCTGTGCGAGGCATCGATGGAGCCCTGCAGCATTCTCGAGGGTGCTCCACAAAGTCTGACCACTACCAGTTTACTTGTAGGACCACATTGCAACAAAGGTAAGAATTTAATTCTAAAATAACTAGTAACAGTAACACCCTTTCCAATGATACCAAACACGGCATATTTATCTCAAATTTTTTTTTATACAGCACTTTATGTCGGCTAGAGGGCGCCACATTAGATTCAGTGACACGTCATTATAGCCTATAACCAGCAGACGATCAAGACGCTTCTAACGATACCTCATTTGTCCAGTTCTAATAAGTAGTTAAGGAGCTATGAGGGAACAGATGAATATACATACATACATAGCCTGTCAAAATCATAACCCTCCTTTGGCTTTGCCATAGTCGGGTGAAAATAACATACATTGTTACGCTTTTACATAAGGTGTGTGGTAGTCTAGTGGCTAGTGACATGACTTTTAAGCCAAATTTATCAATACATATAATAAAATCGTAACTGGTCGCTGTCTGTACATCACTACACACACAACAAAGTCCTCCGCCGCGTCTGTCTGTTCGCGATAAACTCAAAAACTACTGCACGGATTTTGATGCGGTTTTTACCAATAGATAGAGTGATTCTTGAGGCAGGTTTTCGTATTTAATTTGTTGATTTTTTTAGTAAATTGGTAACATAAGTCCGCGAGCCCGTGCGAAGCCGGGGCGTATTGCTAGTGAAACATATATAAGAAAAACTGTTATAGGGGCTTTATAAACGCAATAGAACCATAAACAATGATTTTTATAATTTTTGTCTGTTTGTCCGTACGTTTGTGCACGCTAATCTCGGAAAAGGTTTAACCGATTTGAATGCGGTTTCCACTAATGCGTTGTGATTTGTCCCACTTAACATTTAGTGTTTGTTTCATTGCAATCGGTTCATGAATAAAAAAAGCGGCCAAGTGCGAGTCGGACTCGCCCATGAAGGGTTCCGCAGCAGCAAGTAACATAATATATTTTATTTTTATATTTGTGTTGATTGAATGAAAGGTAAATTGCAGTTTACGATTTATGACGTATTAAAAAAAAACTACTTACTAGATTTCGTTCAAACCAATTTTCGGTGGAAGTTGCATGGTAATGTACATCATATATATTTTTTAGATTTATCATGCTATTATTTTAGAAGTTACAGGGACACACATTTTACCACTTTGGAAGTGTCTCTCGCGCAAGCTATTCAGTTTAGAAAAAAATGATATTAGAAACTTCAATATCATTTTCGAAGACCTATCCATAGATAGACCCCACCCCACACGTACGGGTTTGATGAAAAAAATATTTTTGAGTTTCAGTTTTAAGTATGGGGACCCCCAAAATTTATTGTATTTTTTTTATTTTTGTGTGAAAATCTTAATGCGGTTCACAGAATACATCTACTTACCAAGTTTCAACATTATAGGTCTTATACTTTCGGAAAAAAGTGGCTGTGACATACGGACGGACAGGCAGACAGACAGACATGACGAATCTATAAGGGTTCCGTTTTTTGCCTTTGGCACGGAACCCTAAAAAGTTATATCAGTTAGAAGAATCACCGCGATAACCGATCTTTTCACGGGCTGAGCAGCAGGCAAAAGCTAGTTTTTAACATGTTTGTAAATAGAAATGTTTATCAGCAGTCCAGTCATAGTACAGGCTCTGCCTAGTTTGGGAACAGACTCATGTGTAAGAGGCGTCAAATTATTATTGTTAACAAACTGGACATTAAAACGACACTGATGCTGCAGTGAAATGTTGTAAATAAATACTTGGCATTAAACCAGAGGCGTCTCTAGCATGTAAATCCCCGTGTGTAATAATTACTCTAGCGCCCTTTAGTAGGCGTAGCGCCCTTTGGTAAGCGTAGCGCCCTGTTGTAAGCGTAGCGTCCTGTAGTAATCGTAGCGCCCTATAGTAAGCGTAGAGACCTATCGTAAGCGTAGTGCTCTTTGGTAAGCGTAGCGCTCTTTGGTAAGCGTAGCGCCCTTTGGTAAGTGTAGCGCCCTTTAGTTAGTTCGCAGATTCATTAAAAGTGCCGCGGCCAGCGTTCCTAACACTACTGCGCCCGTGTGCACTGCACACCCTGCACTATAGGTAAAGGCGCATTAAACCGCTTTTAGAATGAGGGTATCCGAATTATTGAAATGAGGGTATCTGAGTAATAAAAGATTTATCCCTACTTTACCGATAAATTATGCAGAGCCAACCTATAAAAAGACGGTACTTGGCAATGCTCGAACACTTGTTGTTTGTGCAGCACGGCGGTCAGTGTGGACGTGTTTCTGTACCCATATCTTGTCGTTTAATTTTATATCGTTGTGAACTGTTTAGTGTTTTAATTATGAGAATAAGAGCTGAGGTTGGGCTACCTCCAATCTGACACTTTTATTTATTTCTCACTTCTAGTTTCTAAGACCGCTTTATGTTTAACGAAGTTTCATAGCCATTGTTCTATTGCAGCCCCCGCAAACGTCACGCAGGTTTCCCCAACGTGACGTGTTGTCAGGGTGACTTATGCAACGATGGAAACTTCCCATCGCTACCTCCAGTCGACCCCCTGGACACAGCCATCGAGCCTCTCCCCACCAACGCGTGGAAGCTGTGGGCAAGTGCGGCTGCAGCTGTAGTGGTAGTCACTACTATAGGAGCTTGTGCCATATTCGTACTACGGAGAAGTCACAGGTAACTGATGATACTTAAATTTGGTTCCATATGCCATTAAAGATTCGTTAAGTTCGTTTTATAGCTTTAGAAGCATGTTCTAGACTATATTTTACGGTGTTATATATCTAATGATCAGCTATTAAATTCTCTTGGTTTAACCAACTTCAAAAAAGTAGGTTCTCAATTCGACTGTATTTTTTTTATGTTTGTCACCTCAGAACTTTCGAATGGGTGAACTGATTTCAATTATTTTTTTTTTATATGAAAGCTGGTGCTTACCGTGTCGTCCCATTTCAATTTATGAAGTTTGTTTTCTAATCTCTACATGAACACGAACTTTATATATATTAGATTTATTATGTAAAATATACATTACAATACACATTTTAAAAACAAGACAAAAAACTAAACCAAATAAATCTTTCCTGTAATTTTTATATCGCGATGCAGAATGATTTAGCATGTGTCCACTAGATGGCGTTAGTTGTAATATGAAATTTACTAATATCTATTTGTTTGTAGGTTACGTGTGTCGAGGGCTTCACTTCACAAGCTGGGCGCTGATTCCAGCTATTTCTCATCAAATCTCTACAGTCCGAACATGACTAGCGCTTATTATGAAGGTATTGTATCACACACTTATTATTTTTTCCTCATAAGGGTGTCTTTAATAGTATAGAAAACCAATAAACTGATAAATTGATATATTGACAGCGGTAATCGCTTACCAAGATGAAACCCCCTTTTTTTAAATCCCTTTTGTTCATCTTTAGTCTTTAGTTTTTTTTTTTAGTTTAGTGTCTGGTATAAAGTAATGTAACCTGTGATGTGTGAATGTGTGAAAACACATAATTCTTTCTTTAATTAGACAACTCCCGGATTAGAAACGAAAAACTTTCCACTGGGATAGAGCTCGCTGACATGAATTTTTATTCGTTGTAGCATATAAACTATCACCAGAAAACTTTGTAGATGAGAGGAAATCATTGAAAAAAATTTTTTTTGTAATATTTAAGTGCCTAGCTGACGTATAATCCACCATGTTATGATCAGCTGACTTTATTTTTCCTTCAAGATATTAGGTAAACTATAATCCTACAAACTTTGAAAGGGGAGGAAGTGACTAAAAATTTTTTTTTTCTGCATACTTGCTGGGCTGCCACTGCCTGTCCCACCGACGGAGTCGCAGCTGACGGTCACGAGTATTCATAATATACATTCCTAATGCCTTTTACGTAGTTTCGATTGAGAGGGTCTTGGTCATAAAAATCTGTCACTGGCTCCTGGTCCAGAATCCTGTGTCGCGTGGGACACAAACATACATTAAACGGACACAAGGAACACTAGGGTCCGTTCACACAGACCGGCTCGGAGAGGAGAGCAGATTTTTATCACGTTGGAAACAGAGTTTTGAGTAATTGTAGTAAGGTTTATTTTTCCATGTGCACTACTTTTGTCTTTCAGAATGCTTGAAGGCACTTCGTGGGAATAATAAGAGGAGCCGACCGGCTCCAATTGCTTGCTCTTTCTCGCTCGCACTCGCGCAGATCTCTTCCAGCCGGTCTATGTGAAATAGTTGGCGTCTCCGCTCCGGCCAATTCCAAGCGTATATGATCCAGTCTGTGTGAAAAGAAAAAAGCGGGCCGATGCTCTCCGAGCCGGTCTGTATGAACGGACCCCTAGACTTGTTGTCCCATGTAGGATTTGAACCCACAACACTTGGCAAAGTAGGAAGCGGCATGGCGTCCGCTTAAACCACTAGGCCAACCGTGCAGTCAAAGTATATGTAAAACAATTTTTTTTACCTCTTCCAGGAATGGAAGGCTCACAGAACGGCAACTGTATTCGAGCTGTAGCCGCTGGGGACTCGACTCTAAGAGAGTACCTGGAGTGTTCGGTGACCAGTGGTTCTGGATCTGGTCTGCCTCTCATGGTGCAGAGGACCTTGGCCAAGCAGGTCACTCTTATAGAGTGTGTTGGAAAGGTATACCCTACTTTCATTATTATATTCATATAGAAGGAAATAAAGAAATACATTTATTAGTTACACCACTGACGAAATATATACTAGACCAACACTCTACTAGGCGAGACCTGTACGCGGATTTATAGTAAGCTTAATGTTCCCTAGATGTCACTAAGTGCATCAAATCGTGAATTACAACGATATTTTCTAACCCCCAACACCAATACGAACCCAACAGTCAACTGTCAAGTTTATTGACATTGTATTATTGCGAAATGTACCACTAGATGTCGTTTTTTAAATAATTAATTATCTTAGTACCTACATAATTTATGTAATATTTTATCGTCAGAGAGATCTACACAAATAAATAAAATTGAAATGTCTGTTTTTAATTTTAAAATAACCGCTTTTCTCTTTACAATCTTTTTTTTTATTAATTGTTTGAAACTTTTTTATTTTCAATGGATTCACTTTAAACTTTGTATGCATGTTTCTCAATTGACATAGGTAAGGAACTAAGGACTGACATTTTATTTTTTTAATGGATTCAAAAAACAAAATAAAAATTGATGAATTAATAAAATATAGTTGCATGTTGCAGTTGCAATTCCCGTCCTTAATGACACATGTCTAAAAACAGTTTTTGGCATTTATAAATGTTGTTGATCGTGAATGTATGCAAATAAAAAATTTGATAATTACGAGTTGATAATGTCGAGAATTGCTTGCACATATTATTTAACAACTGTAGATGACAAAAAGGTGTAATTAAGGATTTTCTTTCGGTTTGTGTCTTATAAAAAATCCTAATGTTAAAAATGCGGACGTAAGTTCCTTTGTTACGCTTTCCGACGAAAACTACTTAGCTGATCAATCTGATCATCATGAAACACATATTCTTGTAGAGGTATTAGAAGTAACATAGGATACTTTTTATTAAATGCGAACGAAGTCGCGGGCGAATAAAGTCGCAGGCGAAACCTAGTTATTAATAAAACAATCATAAGAAATGTTTTTAGAACGAAGTTCCCAAACGCGCTTTTCGCGCCAAAAGTTGTAGCGACACTTAACATTGAGTTGACGTCATAGTGCTGGATACTCAACGTTAAATATAACAAACTGAATGCCAACGTCCATACCGTGTTGAATGCACCGGTTCTCGTCCGATCACCGAAGTTAAGCCACATCGGGCGTGGTTTAGTAATTGGATGGGTGACCGCCTGGGAATACCACGCGTGTTGTTGACTTTTTGCATTTATTTACAGAAAATAATATATTGTTTTATAGTATATTTTGTAAAGTTTGATTATTTCTAAAATAATTTGACAAATGCGTTACCGGCCTTTGGGGCATAGTGGAGTGGGATGGGGGGAGAGGTTGGGGTATGAGCCTCTGGTATCCTCACTACTCGGTGAAACACAGCGCTGTGAGGCCGTGGTATTACCAGGGGCAGGGGTCATATTACGTCGCGTCGCGCGTAACCAAGTTAAATAATATCCAGAAACGGTTAAATACGTATCTACTCATTTTTAATCAGTAGCCCAAAGTTAAAGTTTCATGTTTCTAACTTAAAAATGACGGACTTTCGTCCACACTTTCAACCCGTATTTCACCCCCTTAGGGGTAGAAATTCCAAAATACCTTCCTTAGTGAATGTCTACTCAATAAAACGATCCATATGAATAACTGAAAGAATACAACTTAAGGTATATACGTAATATTAAAATCATCATCTAATCCCTAACTGTTGAAGAGTTTAACCTTCTATCATCAGCTCACCTAAATAACTTGAAAGTATACGACTAAAGGTCTATAGATACGTATGAAATTGAAAGAATTATCCTCCAACTCCTAACCGTTGAGGAGTTGTACCTTCGATCATCAGCTTACCTAAATAATTTGAAAGAATACGACTAAAGGTAACATACATACATATGATATTTAAAGATTTATCCTCCAACTCCTAACCGTTAAGGAGTTGTACCTTACACCATCAGCTCATCATCATAAAATGATGACTACCAGACGCAAATACCGGGTTAACTTTAGGAAATATACGAAAACATAATATGTGCCTAAAATAATGAGGGTTTCCCTCGATTTCCCTGGGATCCCATCATCAGATCCTGATATGGTGACAATGAGACCACCTCGGGAGCATACCCTTTCGAATACAAAAAGAATTTTCAAAATCGGTCCACAATTGACGCAGTAATCGGTGAACATACATATAAAAAACACAGTGGAACATAGAACCTCCTCCTTTTTGGAAGTCGGTTAAAAATAAAAGTACAGTCGAATTGATAACTACCTTCTTTTTTTGAAGTCGGTTAAAATAAACATTCATATTAATTAAATTTTTGAACTGAGTACGCGGCTCAAGCGACGTTGCCGTTCCGTATTAACTACTGGAAGATATGAACGATTTTTGCAATGTTGCCATTCATGAGTGCATTGTTTCTCTGATTCAACCAAATAACTTATAAATGTGACATCTAGCGTAGTAAATAGGTCATTATTTTCAAGTTTATTTAAATCGATTGCAACGACATCTCCTAAACATAGGTGATAACTTTTAGTTATGCAATTGAAAATCATTTTTTTAAAGCAAGCAATACAAAGCAAGTTTTATATTTGAAAAATAATAATATAGTTACTAGAATTGAAGCACATCAATAAAATACTGTTAAACTTTGTTAAACTGCTTTTTAGAGCTTATTTTAAGCGCCATCTAGATTTAGTTGAACTTTTCTAGCTTTTTACGGCGTACAGTATTGGCCAAGGGAGGGACGGTCTATAGTATATTGTGTCATTGGTTACACTCACAAAAGAAACGAGAAATATAAAACATTTAACAATACTAAACAACAAACATTATAAAAGAAAAACAGTGTGATAATCTGGCTGTGTGACTAAAGGCCCGTATTCACTTTGTATAGTGCGAGTGCAGGTGTGAAGCGCAGGCGATCAATGATTGGTAGAAAATACGCGTGGACCGCGAATTCGCTGCCCACACGTACTTTCCACCGATCACCCACACTAAGCACCTGCACTCGCACTAAGCAAAGTGAATCAGGCCTTACAGGGCTTACAGCTCAGCTTCTGAATACTGCATTTTTTGATGAATACTGCATGAGTAACCTTTGATGATGCCATAAGGCGAAACCGGTCAGGTGTAAACAAAACTAAAATAGTGGAATAAGTACAAGTGATTTAATTCAAAAATGTATTATAACAAGTTCCATCAAGTGCCGACAATCGAGAGTATAAATTACATTCTGAATACTGCTTCACAAGTTTGGTACATGTGCTTTAATATTACAAAAATAATTAAAAAATTAAACAAAAAAGAACTGGTCCAAATTGAAATGGCACCTCACGCGAAGCGACAGCTTTCAAATGAAAAAAAAATTGGTTCCCTCGGTCGAAAGTTCTCAGGTAAAAAAAAAATGCAGTCGAATTGAGAAGCTCCTCCTATTTAAAGTCGGTTAAAAATAGAATATAACGTGATTAACGACTTTGGGTACAAGGGCCTAGAAACCGGTTAGATGTCCTGAAGAAATTCTATATTTTCCCTTTTTTTAACCGACTTCCAAAAAGGAGGAGGTTCTATGTTCCACTGTATGTATTTTTTTTATTTTTTTTTTTATGTTTGTTCACCGATTACTCCGTCAATTGTGGACCGATTTTGAAAATTCTTTTTGTATTCGAAAGGATATGCTCCCGAGGTGGTCCCATTGCCACCATATCAGGATCTGATGATGGAATCCCAGGGTAATCGAGGGAAACCCTCATTTTTTGTAGGCACATACTATGTTTTTCGTATATTTTCTGAAGTTACACCGGTATTTGCGTCTGGTAGTCATCATTTTATGATGATGAGCTGATATGTAAGGTATAACTCCTTAACGGTTAGGAGTTGGAGGATAAATCTTTAAATATCATATGTATATATGTTATCTTTAGTCGTATTCTTTCAAATTATGTAGGTAAGCTGATGATGGAAGGTGGAAGGTACAACTCCTCAACGGTTAGGAGTTGGAGGATAATTCTTTCAATTCCATACGTATCTAAAGACCTTCAGTCGTATACTTTTAAGTTATTTAGGTGAACTGATGATAGAAGGTTAAACTCTTCAAGAGTTAGGGATTAGAGGATGATTTTATAATATTAAACGTACGTATAGACCTTAATTTGTATTCTTGATGATGATGATGAAAGATGAAATAGTTCAACTTACTACTTATCTAAGACTGTTTGCACTAAAAACTGAAAAATAAAAATTTTATATAAAAAAATACCGACTCCAAAAAAAAATTCAACGAAAACTCTCTGCCAAAATACACCAATAAAGAATTAGGTATAGGCAATTTATGAAGAACCAGTTTATTTTACGCTTTTTGGTGTATTTTGGCAGAGAGTTTTCGCTGGATGTTTTTTGGAAGTCGGTTTTTTTAAATAGTTAATAATGTAATTAATATGTACATCTAAAAGTATTATATAGAATATAAATATTAAAGTAGAATGGCAGATCCTGTACCGCTGGCCAATATGTTATGAATTTTATTGACGTGTCAAGAAAATCGTACGCCAATCATTTTGATTTCAAAAATATTTTAATCCGCCATCTTGTTGACAATAATGACAACTCATTTGTGATCTATGCATTTTATTGTGATCTAAAAACTAAATTAACTTGTTAACGCAATGTTGTAAAAATCTGAGAATTTAAAATGTTATTGTCGGTGATATTAGCTGCCAAATAAATACAAAAATAATCCGGCTGTATAAAAGTCCCTTACAAAACGGTCACTGTCCTTTCAATTGTAGTATTTTTATTTATTTTCGGACATCTAACACACAACGCTATCTAGTCCCAAGCTAAGCAGAGCTTGTGTTATGGGTACTAGACAACTGATATAAATACATATATACTTTTTTTTTGTAAAAACATACATATTATACATAGGAAACACCCAAACTCCGAAACAAATATTTGCAGATCATACAAACATTTGATCCGACCCGGGAATCGAACCCAAGACCTCATGATCAACAGTCGCACACGCCAACCGCAAGACCAACGAGGCAATCATGTCATGTATATTATTGTATTTGATAAATGAATATTTTGGTTTCCCCAGGGTCGTTACGGTGAGGTATGGCGAGGTTCCTGGTATGCAGACAGCGTGGCAGTCAAGATATTCTTCAGCAGAGACGAGGCGAGCTGGCGAAGAGAGACCGAGATATACTCCACCGTTCTCCTCCGACATGACAACATATTAGCCTACATTGGGAGTGATATGACAAGTAGAGCCAGTTGTACACAGGTATGTATCTATTATGATAAACTTAACTGGCTCGGTTGCACAGTGGTAGGGTATGCAACAGCCAAACTTAAGATCTCAGGTTCGATTCCCGGGTCCAAATGTTTGTATGACATGCAAATATTTATGTGTAACTAGTGGTCGCCCACTGGTCGAAATTCTACAATAATATTATTAGCTTTTTTAGTGGAGTAAACACTAATAGTCCGGGATCCCTGGAACAAATTTTACAAGTTATTTCTATCAAGCTAATTTATCGTGAGTGGCTTAATTTGACGAGGGTCCAACTGTCACCTTAAATAAAATTTTCTGTTGTGGTAACTAACAGGGCTAGCAGAGAAAAAAAGTTTTGAGCGTAGGGTAGGGATAACGTACCACGCAATTTGTAGGACAATGTGGCTGTTAAATTATACAAATATTACTAACATCTATATATATAAAAGCGAAATACCACTCACTTATTAATCACGAAAACTCAGAAACTATAACACCTACAAACTTGAAATTTGGCAGATGGTACCTTATAGCGTGTAGACATCCGCTAAGAACGAATTATACGAAACGAAACGGGGGTTGGAAGTTTGTATGAAAGTCCAATTTTTTGAAGGAAGAGACTTGAAATTTAAAATGTATGCTCTATAGATGGTGTGGAGGTGTACTAATAATGTATTTTAGAAATCCACCTCATTCTGGGGTTGAAACGGGGCATGGTAGTTTGTATGAAAGTCCAATGTTATTGAAGTTAAAATAATTATGGCAGAATGATTTCAAATGATATTTAATTAGTAGAATTATCATATAGGTATGTACACTAGTTGAGCCCTGTGGACCTAAGGTACAACAACCGGGGGTAACGCCGCGGTGCAAAGCTAGTTATTACATAATGGAAACAAACATTTGTCCTACAAAATATGTATGGATGATCCTTCCAACATATATCGATAACGACGTCATCAAAAATGATACTAACCAGCTGATTTGTTAACAGTTGCTTAGTTAATATTGATATAATTTAACAGCCACCTTGTCCTACAAATTGCGTGGTACGTTATCCCTGTCCTAAGCTCAAAAGTTTTTTCCCCTGCTAGCTACCACAATCGGATTTTTTTTTAAGGTGAATGGTGGACCCTCATCACTCACAAAATTAGATTGATAGTAATAACTTGTAAAATTTGTTCCGGGGATCCCGGACTATACAGGTTTCTCAATTTAAATAGGAATATTCCAAATGGTTTTTTTTTCAATGCAGGAGTAAAACAATCGAATAGACCCTTTACTAAAGCTGGGTAAAATAATATATATATTTTTCCCCAGCTCTGGTTAATAACACACTTCCACCCGCTGGGCTCGCTGTACGAGCACTTAAACAGAACCACGTTGACAAGACATCAGATGATGGCCATCTGCCTGTCAACCATCAATGGGCTGCTGCATCTGCATACTGAGATACATGGCACACAGGTATGTTCACTTTATCTAAATTTATGTAACAAAACTAATTTTCCGCTGTAAAGCTGTAACATTTAGAAATCTTGAATATGTTACTAAGAACTAAAAGCTTAGAATAATAACGCATAGAAACCGAGTCCGCGCGTCCGTTTTGAAGCACCTCAAATGGAGCCATATATGGCTCCAAACGCCGGGCCGCTTCGTAGTGTTCAAGGTCAAAGTACGCCGAATGTGTATCGCGAAAAAAAAAAACAATTATGACGATTTCTTCAATTAAATTGTGTCACAACGCATCTGAAAAACAAAAGAAGTATATTAACATCACTTTTCACAGGTAATTTTTTAATATTTCACAGTATTTTGTAAATAATTATACTTTGTCCACTCGTTTATTTTCTTTTTGATAGCTCACGTCTATAAATTACCGTTTTTTTCGGAATAATGTACTACAGTAATGTCGTACTTTATTGATGGTGACGGTACTTTAGTGAAGTGGCCTGTGCATAACAAACAACCACAGACTATATAACAGTACTTGAAATACGATAAATCGATCATAATTATGATAAAAATAATTTGACTTCATGTACTTAAGTATTTTTTCTGTAAATTTAATAAAAAAAGGAAATAAAAATAGTATCTATGACTCCAAGATTGATTATTTGCAAGGAATTAAGTCGAAATCTTGGAATTTAGGATCAAACCCAGATTAAAGAACAATAACTCTTTTCATTCATCTAATTTACTGATTTATTATTTATATTTTTATTTATTTCTTACATAATATAAAAAAGTAATAAAGGAATAATTAATATATAAACTAAAAATATTTAATTAAATCGATTGAAAGTTCTTCTTAAATAAAATCGCTTTTCATTTCAAATCGAATCGGTAATGTGTGAGGGCGTAACTAATTTCGATAGAAATATGATACCTACGTAATCGTCACACTTATGTGATGTGAATCGTTTCAGTGCTTCATTTTTGACTGGGCGCTTTTTTGAAGACTTATCTTTCTATGCGTTATTATTCTAAGACTAAAAGCCTTTCCAAATATTCCAGATTTCACAATCCTTCACACTTTCACCTGCATTTTAATCACAGCTCTTCTGTTGGTTAAGATGTTAGGTATCGTAAACAAAGTATGAAAGAATGATTTTTTTCTTGAGTTTTTAAATATTTTAATAGTTATTGTGTTATTTGAAAAAAAAAACAATTATCACAAATATTAAACCAGTTGTTCTGTTGCTGTGTAACCCTTCCTCGTTTTATATAGTACTAGCTGACCCACGCAACGTCGTTTGCGTCTCCTATTGCCCGTAGCGTGATAATTTTCCCCGTTTTTGAAACTTCATTGGTGCTCCGCTCCTATTGGCCTTAGCGTGATAATATATAGCCTATAGCCTTCCTCGATAAACGGGCTATCTAACACTGAAATAATTGTTCAAATTGGACCAGTAGTTCCTGAGATTAGCGCATTCAAACAAACAAACAAACTCTTCAGCTTTATATATTAGTATAGATGTATTTATTATACTCTTCTAAGATCTAATACTCATAATCAACAACACATTTATTTGGATGAAGATTATTAGTAGGTATTATGTTGATGAAAACTTTTTGGCAAATACCTCATTATTAGGTACTAACTCTTAGCGTCATATACTCGTGATAACTTCTAAACGAAATGTCCGAATGGGATGAAACAAAAAGTATTTTACTTCTACATAAGTACCCTTGATAACATAATGCTTTATTTGGATAAGGATTAATATTATGATACACATTTAACGTAGTTTCTTTCTTCAGACGATTTAATAATTTTTTTGAACACAAAAGCGGTTATTGTGACTAAACCATGATAGTTAGATATATGCTCTCGCGGACGTTTTTGTAGATCTTAATGGGACCTACAAACCCGTAATACATTATTTTGTTCTATTGTCAATAGTTTTTGCAGTGCACGCAAAAATAGGTTTTCGATTTCACACCTTGGGTTACGAAATAGCAATTTTCTTACGGATCTCTATTTTTTTTGAAAATAAAATGTAGCCTTCCTCGATAAATGGACTAACCAACACTGAAAGAATTTTTCAAATCGAACCAGTAGTTCCTGAGATTAGCGCGTTCAAACAAACAAACTCTGCAGCTTTATAATATTAGTATAGATAATATGGTTTAAGCTTACCGCCTTAAAGAAAACCATAGTTATAGACACTAGCCAGTTAATTTTTTAAATTTTTTTTCTTTATTTAACTTTAAAATTGAGGGGTTCTTAGGGACACCCACCTTTAATGCCTTAGGCTTCCAACTGATTTGTAGAAATAATGCCTAATTATTGAAAAATGCCCTGACCCTACGGGAATGCACACACAATTGCATATAGTTATTAAACATATAAAATTTGTCCCCAGGGTAAACCAGCCATAGCACATAGAGATATTAAAACAAAGAATATTCTAGTGAAAGTGAATGGAGAGTGTTGTATAGCAGACCTGGGCCTGGCCGTGACCAGACAGCACGTGGCCTCGGGCCTGCAGAACAACCCCAGACAGGGGACCAAGCGGTACATGAGCCCGGAGATGCTGGACCAAAGGTAAGTAGGATATACCTAAACTGACCATACATCCCGTTTTGAACCGGACCGTAGTACTTTAACCGACTTCAAAAAAAGGAGGGGGTTCCTGATTCGACTGTATTTTTTTTTTATGTTTGTTACCTCATAACTTTCGACTGGGTGAACCGATTTTGATGATTCTTTTCTTATTTGAAAGCTGGTGCTTTCCGTGTGGTCCCATTTAAATTTTGTCCAGATTAAAGTTGGTTTTTTTTTTTGTTAAAATTTGTGATTATTTCTGTCATCTGTCCTGTTGTCCCCAAACAAAGCGCCGGGACGCAAAGTTGTCCCGTTTTCCGAAACCGAAAATTTCAAATTACGAAGCTCGTGAGACACTCTCGAAAGTTTATTATAAAAAGTATCTCATGTCCTACCTCGTATCGTATGAACTCTAATCATGCCAAGTTTCATTTGAATCCAATCAGTAGTTTCAGCGTGATGCGCGGCCAAGATACAGACAGACAGACAAAAATGAAAAAAAATACAGTTTTGGCTTCAGTATCGAATATAGAGAGCCCTCCAATAAAAATTTCAAAATATCTTTAATGCACAGAATTGGACCTGTTACATTTTTATTATAAGTATAGATTTAAGTAATAGTTTAAGAGTACTTGCATGGAACGATATGCAAAAAGTGCTGGATTGAAAATATGTATATAAATAAAAATAAATCATAAAAATGTATGTACGCCCATAACTTTCGATCGATTGCACCATTTTTTTAATGTATTGGTTGTTGTTAGGACAAGGTTTTTATGGAAGAAAATAAAAAAAAGCTGTTATGTGTTCTCTTAGTCCGTTTCTATATACTGCAGTGTTACGAGAAGTTGACGGGAGTTTATTAAAAGACTAGTTTTTACACGCGGCTTCGTTCATGTAGACTTTTATCCCCTGATTTACCCCCTTAGGGGTGTAATTTTAAAAATTACTTAATGCAAAGAAACTACATGCAAAATTTCAGGATTCTAGCTTCAGCGGTTTGGGCTGTGCGTTGATCTCTGGGTATGTCAGTCAGTCAGTCAGTCACCTTAATCTTTTATAATATATTGATTATTTTCGATAATTTAGAAAATATTTACAAAAATAAATAAGGCGATACGAAGTTCGTTGGGTCAGCGTAGTATTTAACGAATTTAGATTAATTCTAAGCTGTGTCATTTCCAAAAAAATAACATAATTATAATATAATATAAAAATATAATATAATATTAGTTGTAAACCTGCTAGCTGCGGATTAAAACAAATTTAACAAAAAAAAAACGATTCAAGAATTGGGTCAAAATGAAATGGGACTACACGGGAAGCACCAGCTTTTAAATAAAATAAGAACGATCAACATCGGTTTCAATTTGGTCTAATTCTTGAAGTCGGTTTTTTTACTTACTTTTAAACCGAGGTACTGTAGGTAGTAGAGCCACGCTGATTTCAGCACGAATGGGCCGGCTCGACCGGGGCGGTACTACCCTCGCACAGAAAATCAACGTAAAATGACAGCGATCGTGCTGTCGTGTTTCGTTGGTGAGTGCGAGACCGGAGGCCCAAATAGTCTAGTCAACAAGTTCCGTACTTGTTGACTAGACTAAAAGATGCAGCAGCATCACTAGGCCGCCATGGTGTGGGTCACCATACTACATTGTCTGCATTCGCAGTGAGTATGGTGACCACCACTCTTGGATTCTGCTTATGCTTTCCATCACGCAGAGTAGAGTCATCATGGCGGGCCATACAACTTTCACGTTCTATGATATAATAATAATTATTTTTACGGGAATTAACGCGATCACCTATTTAAAGGTACCTCTTTACGTATACACATACTTCTGATTTGCGTGACGTTTCGACCAGGTTGTACTGGCCGTGGTCACAGGTTGACTCTGTCAGCATTTGACCACGGCTGGTTTTTTTTTTAAATTTTTGATTACACTATGGAAAAGAATAAAAAGTATAGCAAAAGTTGTATGTAATGTGCAGTATCAACACTATGGTGCTGGAGTCGTTCCTGAAGTGCGACGTGTACGCGCTGGGGCTGGTGCTGTGGGAGGTGGCGGGGCGGGTCCGGCCCGCGCCGGGGGACTACCGCCCGCCCTTCGCCGAGCTGGCGCCGCACGACCCCAGCTTCGACGACATGCGCAAGATCGTCTGTGTGCACGCCTACAGGCCCACTCCGCCTGCTGACCCTCACCCCGTGAGTATAACTTATTTTTATGTATGGCCCTGCCAAAATGACTCTACTCCGCCTGATGGAAAGTATAAGCAGTATCCAAGAGTAGTGGTCACCATACTGCGAATGCAGACAATGCAACAATGCAGCATGACATTGGGCCTCCGGTCTCGCACTCACCAACGAAACACGACAGCATGAATGTGGTCTGTGGCGACTTCCACATACAGCGCAACAGAAATATACTACAGCGCCATCTACCGAAGTTACACTGAACTACGGAGTAACGAAGGAAACTAAGAAACTACCAATCCTGAATCGCGCAATGAAAGTTCGCGCGCCAATTACAATACATACAACATCCCAACATCCACCGTTAGGCAGTTGGCCCGTCAGGCATGATCACCTCGCCTGGTCGGAGGAACCTCCCTTTGTGTTGGAGGGACATGACACCCGTTCCTCCACATTGTCATTTTACGTTGATTTCTTTCAGATTACTTCGGAGTTTTAATGTTTTTTATGTATAATATCTATGTATTTACAGAAACAAAATGTATGTATGTATTCTATCAGTCAATCTTACTATCATAATACAATCTGCTTAATGTGAAGCTAGATGGCGTTTTATATGAAATGTCCAAAAATATTTATTTAAAATATTTGCAGGTTTGCACTAACCACGAGTAATTGAGAGGAAAACATTTTTTTTTTATTATTTGTTATAGGTACTTCAAAATTTATTTATGACTAACTGCGCCTCACAATTGTTATAAAGAAACAACAACGCCACGAGACGAAGCTAGTCTAAAAAAATACCACAAGCTACTCCTCTTATCATCAGCTAGCTACCAGTGAAAGTCCCATCAAAATCGTTAAAGCCGTTATAGATAATAAATGGAACAAACTGACAGCCAAAAATTTAAAAAAATATTTTTTGATATAAATACTATTAAATATATATATATATATATTTTTTATGATTGGCCCGCCAAAATGACTCTACTCTGCCTGATGGAAAGCATAAGCAGAATCCAAGAGTGGCGGTTACCATACTCACTGCGAATGCAGACAATGCAGTATGGCAAAAAAAGAAAAATATATATAGAGAAATACTTTCATACGCATTTAGTGAAAAACTGTTAAATTGAAATAACAAATACAGCAGACACTTCAATTTTTATTTGTTTGTATAGATTAGAAAAGAATAAATATTTAACATACAATTTTAATATAATTTGAAAACAAAAATTAATTAATATATTTTTTTTCCAGACAATGATGGGTCTATCAGCGTTAATGCGTGAATGCTGGCACCAGAACCCCTCAGTCCGGTTACCAGCCCTCCGCATCAAAAAGACACTCCTCAAACTAGCTGCCAACGACCCTACCATACAACTGAATGAAGACAACGAGGTTTCAGTGTAACACAACACACATACGTACGTACAACAGCATTGTCAACAAAAAAATATAAAGTAATGCTGTGTTGCCTCATCCAATTTTTCGATGGGTGACTTCAAATACCTACAGATTTCAGTCTCAATTGTCAAAAAAACTTTTGACATTTAAGGGAGAGATGTTAGAAGAGAAAGACTTTCATGTATATATCTTAGACTCGGCAAACAGAAGTCATATTATTAGCAGAATGGAGTATAATCTCTTTCCTATACCAAGATGTTAGGGTCTGGTGACATTTGGTGACATACAATTGTATTTGTGGCAAATAAAACAGGTGGCACAACAAATAAGCGCTCAAAATGTTCTACATTTTGTATTTTTGCTAGACGGATTGAGACCAAAAGTTGTAACGACAATTTTCGTTGTAACGACACTTTTAACATTGAGTTGACGTCATAGTGCTGGTTAATATATATATATAAACTTCGTTCCATCCGGGTGTCCCTTGACACCTCTCAAGTTTTTTCAAGTATTTTCGTTTTATTATTCTAAAATTTTTAAGTATAAAATGCCAATAGGTTTTCAAGATTTTTCGTTTTGTAATCATAAAACTGAATATTAAAAGTAAATAAAAGAGTTGACAATAGGAACGAATGACGTCACTAATCTATACTTATAATAAAAATGTAACAGGTCCAATTCTGTACATTAAAGATATTTTGAAAATTTTTTTTGGAGGGCTCTCTATAATCGATACTGAAGCCAAAACTGTAATTTTTTTCATTTTTGTCTGTCTGTCTGTCTGTATTGGCCGCGCATCACGTCGAAACTACTGAACGGATTCAAATGAAACTTGGCATGATTTGAGTTCATACTACGAGGTAGGACATAGGATACTTTTTATCCCGAAATTCAGCACGGTTTCCTGGAGAGAGGGGATGAAAGTCAAAATATGTACTTAGTTGTAATTCAATAACAAATAGGCCGATTACATT